>JAQQAF010000002.1:30766887-31016887 GCA_029747655.1 Ensete ventricosum | reverse complement strand
ATGTCTTAGTAAAATCAACACTAGGACGTTGATGGAAACCTTTGGCCATCAAGCGGGCCTTGTACCTGGTAATGGACCCATTAGGGTTCCACTTAACTCGAAAAACTCACTTACACCCGATGACATTTTATGCGGGATGACACGGAACAAGTGTCCAGGTAGAGTTATGAAATAGGACGACATAGCCTAACGCCAATGAGGAGACTTTTGGGCTTGAGTGACCGTGGTAGGTTCACAGGTCTCAACAGAGGGAGTCACAACCATATTGAGATCGAGAACCTGACGAGGCTTGAAAATGCCACTTTTAGAGCGTGTTATCATTGGATGTCCAAGTGGTTTAGGAGATTATGGTGGAATGAGTGTGGGCGAATTAGTAGGATAGGGTGAGTTGGACTGTGGAACAGTAGTGGTAGTAGACTGAGGTGAGGGAAATGCTAGTTGGTGAGTGTCCAACGATTGGATATCTGTGGTAGCAGAAGATGGAGAAAGGAAAGAGGGAGTGAGATGTTGTATTGGAGGGGTGCTCCACTCAAGAGTTGGAGTGGGTGATTCGTATGGAGGTTCATTGGATAATGGCATGTGCCACTAATGCATGTGCACCGGAGTGGTTGATACAGTGGTAGATTTGTGTTGTTGAAATGGAAAGGAAGACTTCACAAAAACAACATGACGAGACGCAAAGACCTTGTGAGTTGAAGGATCATAAGCATTGTGTTCAAGGGAGTAACCAATGAAGGTACAAGATATTGACCGTGGTGCTAGTTTATTTGATGCATAAGGGCATAGCCAAGGATAGCAAACACAACCAAAGACCTTAACTTTTTGAAGATTTGGGGATCGATGAAACAACTTTTCAAACGATGATTGATTATTGAGGACAGGAGTAGGCATACGATTTATCAGATAGACGATGGTCTGAAAAGCTGTAGACCAGAAGATAGTTGGTATAGAAGCGTGATGGAGAAGTGTGAGACTAGTTTCAACTATATGTCGATGTTTGCGTTTGACAGAGCCAACTAGCTGAGAAGTGTACGGAGGAGATTTGAGATGCTGAATACCACAGGCTAACAAGTATGATGTTAGTGTTTGGTATTCACCCCCACCGTCAGAATAAATTATTTTGATAGAGGACTGAAAGATATTTTCTATCATTTTTCTGAAAGTAAGGAAGATTGTGGAGACCTCAGACTTATGTTGAAGAGGGTAAAACCAAGTATATTTGGTAAAATAATCAGTAAAGATAACATAAAATCTGCATTTGTCAAAAGAAATACTTGGTGCAGGCCCCAAACATCAATATATAGAACTTCAAATGGATGTGTGCAAGAAATAGAAGAATGAGCAAATGACAGTCGATAACTTTTATTACTAAGACATGCATTACAATGAGAAATAACAGTACTGGTTTTAAATGAAGAAAGAGCATAACGGGAAAGAAACGTTCGTAGAGTAGAGGTATAAGGGTGACCGAGACGATGATGCCACACATCCGTGGAAGCAGCAACAGAAGAATAGACAGTAGGCTGAGAGGTGGATGGCCACTGATAGATGTTATCTTTACTCTGCCCTTGAACTAACAATGCCCCCGTGTTCAGATCCTTGACAAGAAAGTGGTCAGGAAAAAATCCAATAGAGGTATTATTTTGTTTATAGAATTGAGAGACAGAGATGAGGTTCCATTTGATATGAGGCGCGCACAACACATCACCGAGTGTAAAGTTAAGATAATTCGAAGTAAGCCTTGTGGAACTAGTATGAGTAATAGGAAGTCGCTTACCATCACCAATGATGATGTCACATTGAGAAAAAGAAGAAATGCAATGGTAGAAAACTTGCCGATAGAGAAGGCGGAAGTGCCGCGACGACAGATGGGTAGGAGTCTGTAGCAGCTTCTGCACGCGGGAGTCTATTGCAGCTTCTGCACGCGACCGGAAATGGTGAAAACTTGCGGCTTCTGCTCACGGCCGGAAATGGTGAAAATTTACTACCGTTTGACAGCGATAAGAGAGCTTGCTCTAGGCAAGCGGCTCTGATACCATGATAGAAGATAGGATTTAGATATAATTAAAATAAGATTAAATTATGATTTAGATATGATTTCCCCAACTGAATGAGGAAATCACGTAGGTTAGTTGAGGGATCCTCCTATCTTCACCTGTATAAATTGACGATGAATCAAAAGACTCAATGAGCATTTCTTTAATGCTTCATATTTCTAACATGGTATCAGAGTCCCTCTCTCTATAAGAAAGATTATCTTCTTTTTTTCTTTTTTTTTGTCAAACGATAGCTTCTATCACCATTTGTCCGTGGACAACTCCGCTGTGAAACCATAGATACCTAGGGGTCATCCACCGCCACCCTCTCGGACATCCTCTACTTCCTTTGCTCTGAAGGTAACTCTCTCCTCATCAGTGCAGATCTATCTCTTCTTGCTGTCAAACGACAGTCTTTCGTCGATGTCGAAATTGGAGATTTCTAGTGCGTCGGCTTTCTCTTCCTCCGTTGGACCCCGTTGGCTTTCTCAATTCTTATATCGAGACGTTCTTCTGCACGAGGTCATCTTCCTTGTGCACCACCACTATCACATCAGCTCCAACAAGCAATGGCACCTTCCCTACCCCATCTGCAGCAGACGATGGCTTCTACACCTGCTCGCCGGTGCCGTCCCTTCTGCAGCCATCATCAGGATCAACTGTTGCTCACTTGTTGCCGCCTACCACTGCCGACCCTACTTCTGCCGTCGCGAGCAAGCCATGCAGCCATCGGCTCTTCCCTTCTCAGAGGCTCCCTCTACAGAAAGCCTCCTATGATAACTGCACAATGTCGGACTCTCGCTCGCTCACTGCGGCATTGAACTCTTCCCCGTTGCTGTAGTGAGACACAAATCGGTAGAACAAAAAAAAAAGGGTGGGGGGGAGACAAATGTAACAATGTCTTCATCAACGACTTCTTTGGTTTCTGTCAGTGTTATTACAGGAAGCTCCAACACCTCTCCGAGTACGGGATCGATCTCCATCAATGCTGCCGTCATCATTCCCTTCAAATTATCTAGAGGAAATTATGCTTCATGGCGCGCTCAGTTCACTAATCTACTCTTTGGATATGATTTGTTAGGATATGTTGATGGATCATTCAGTTGCCCACCAGCAATGGTTGATATCCCAAGAACAAGTCAAGCACCGAATCCAGAACATAAACTATGGCTCCGATAGGACCGTCTTATTCTTCAAGCGATTCAAGCCTCAGTTGTTGGTTCCATCGCACCACTTATATCTTCATGTGCTACTTCTGCCAAGTTTGGTGCAAGCTACAAACTACCTTGGCAAATCGCTCATGCACCCGCATGCTCGGCCTTCTCTCCAAACTTATGAACACAAAACAAGAGGGAAGTACCATTGCTGATTACCTCCAAACTATCAAGGTAATCATCGATGACTTAGTCATAATATGACATTATCTCAGCGATGATGAAGTTATCATCCACACCCTCAATAGTCTTGGGGCTGAGTACAAAGAATTAGCAGCAGCAATTCAAGCACTTGACTCCCCACTATCATTTGAAGAGCTGCACGATAAGCTGACTTACTACGAGACTTATCTGAAGCGCGAGGATAGGGCAACAATACAACCTATTATTGTCCAAGTCAAAAATTCAAAAGGAAAAACAATCAGTACTATAAGTCTACTAACAAGGGTCCAGAGCAAGCACCACCTTATCATAATCCAAATGGTAACTATGGTACCCAACCATTTTGGCATCCTGCTCCCATGCCAGAAGGTAGCAACATCTCTCATCGACAGATACCATGATAGAAATGAGAAAAAGAGTTGAATAAAATAGTATGTCGTCACTTTTGTTAAAATTTACTTATGTCTATTTATATAAAAAAAGAAAGGAACAGATAGATTAGACGTTGAAGATTTTTTGAAATAATCTAATTAATCTGGTACTAATTATTACAACAAATACTAATAAATCTATATTTCATCACTGATTAGCAACTTCTGCTGTTTTATAGTTAAAAGAAGTAGTATGTTTGACATGCATACGACACATTCGAGTTCAACTGATGAGTGTGGACATCTAAGATCGATGTGGCGCAACCAACTACACCGAAGTAGATCCTCATCGCAGTAAATTATCTTAAATACTTCTGTTATTTGTGTTATGCAGTATAATTTAGCATCGTCAAATCAGGGTTTCCTTTCTTTTTTCTGCATGCATTTATGGCAACAAGGACGATTAAGAGGGCCACGAAAATTGTTGTACACTGCGACGAATCGCTCCCGCAAAATCATTGACCGAATCACGTTGTAAATGGAAGCTGCCTGCGATACCTACATCGAGACGCCAGAGAGAGAGAGAGGTCGCCTCCTCCGTCCACCCTTAGGCCGTCCCATACATATAGGCTAGGGATTGTGGTACGTACGGCCTGAGTATATGTCATTGAAGGTTACGCTCCCGTACGCCTTGCGTGACCGATCACGCCAAGCACCTGCAGTCCTCTCTCTCTCACTATCTTGAGTTGCCATATCGCCTAGTACGGCGCAATAAAGGCATGCCCATGCTTTTTGCTCACGATGGTGTTCTAGCACCTTGAGCTTCGGAACGAGCAAGCGCAGGACATGGTAATGAGTTCATCAGTGGGCACCAGTTGCTTCTTGATTTCTGGTCGCCCTCTTCCATCTTACTCTACTGACGCTAGATAGGTCTTCCATTTTGTTGCCTGCGTTACCGAAATGCTCGCTTTGTCCTGCAAGGTTTCAAGGAAAATCCAATAGCATGCGTGGCGATGGCCATTGATGCTCGAGGAAAAGTTGAACTCCCTCGGATTTAGCAAACCTATGAGAACCAACAATCATCACTCAGATGCTGCAGCTAGCATTCTTCAAATCGATGCATGCAGGCGCCCATCTTCCAGCTAGCCTTTCTCCTGGAGCACATCAGTGACGATATTACACTTGGAAGAAGCGTTTCTTGAGGAGAGCTGTGTGATATTTTAGCAGCACTTCCGTATAATATAGGAGAACTGATCGCTACTACTACTACAGTACAACTACCATCCGTTACAAACTATGTAGAAGTTTTGGTTACACTACAAACTTAACAAGCAAAACTGAAGTAAACCGGACTCCATGATACCGTCAACCCAAAATTGGAGCCCCTTAACAACAGCGACTACCTTCTATATCTGAAGACTCTTCATCATGGTACTATCGTGAACTAGAGTACCCCAACGACGTCCTCCCTTGGTGTGGCAGCGGCGGTGAGGGGAGTCTTCATCTCCAGTGACAGCTTCAGCACCTCACCGAGGTCCACCGCGGCCCCCTCGACGGGGACCCACTCGAATCCGTGCACCAGCCGCGCCACCCAGAGACACACGGTTGCGAGGCCCAGGTTCTTGCCGGGGCAGACACGGCGGCCGGCCCCGAAGGGCGCCAGCCGCAGGTCGCCTCCCCGCACGTCGACGTCGGCTCCGCCCTCGGCCTCCACGAACCGCTCCGGCTCGAAGCAGTCCGGCCGGGGCCACACCCTGGCGTCGTGCGCGATGGCCCACATGTTGACCATGGCTGTGGTTCCGGCGGGGATAAGCATACCGTTGCTGAGGTGGACATCGTCGGTGGAGAGACGGGCCCAGGAGAGCAGGGGTCCCGGCGGGTGGGTGCGGAGAGTCTCCTTGACCACGGCCTGGAGGTAGGGCATCCGCACGACGTCGGCGTCCGTCGGCACGCGGTGGCCGCCAATGACGGCGTCGATCTCGCGGCGGAGCTTGGCCTGAGCCTCCAGGTGGAGCACCAGCTCCGCCATGGTCCACTCCGTCAACAGCGCTGTCGTGTCCGTTCCCCGGAAGATCATCTCCTGCCGCTCAAACAAATGACTTATAATCATAATATACATATAAACCCGAATATAATCTATATTTGCTCGTTCCGACTGAAACATGTACGTTCATTATATATTGAGGGAGTTGTTACCCAAAGAACGGCGATCATGTCGTCTTCATCGAGCTTGTCGTGGCCGTCCAACGAGAGGAGCACGTCAAGGAAGTCGCCATTGTCCTGCTCATGGCTCGGCCCCCGGAGGCGGTGCTCGGCGATGATGCCGGTCACCAGACTGCGGACGCGAGGCACGAGGGCGGCGCATCGCTCCTTCACGTTGGCGGGGTCGTAGAGCTGCAACAGCCACGGGAGGTGATCAGACCAGTTGAAGGCGCCCAGGACGTCGAAGCCTTCGCGCACCATGGCCTTCAGCTCCTCTGCCTCGGGCTCGCCCCCCGTTACCGACACCTCATAGCGCCGCCCGAAGACGCTGCCCATGATGTTATTAAGGGCAGCGTTCTGTAGGTGCGGGCGGAGGCGGACGCTGCCAGCCAGACGCTGCTCGGCAGCGATGGCGGACAACATGGCAGAACAATCGGCCTGGCGGCCGGTCTCGTGGGCGGCAACGCGGCGGGGAGAGAAGAGGTGGACGGAGGCGACGCGGCGAAGGAGGCGCCAGTAGGAGCCGCTGGGAGCGAAGCCGATGGCGCGGGCGAACATGAGCTCGCGGGCGGAGCGTTTGAGAGGGCGATCGGAGAATGCCCGGTGTGAGAGGATCTCGCGGGCCACGGCCGGGTCGGAGGAGACAACGGCGGGGGTAGATCCGATGGAGAAGGCCATGAGGGGCTTGGCACCGGCGGCGGCGGAGAGTTCTGCGAGGGTGCGGTGGGGGAGGGAGCGGACGAGGGAGAAGAGGGAGCCAAAAACGGGGAGGCCGCGGGTGCCAGGTATAGGAACGGTACCCCGGCGGGCCCGGCCGTGAGACCAAGCGGGGCCTCCGGGGGACAGGACCCAGGCGATCAGGCACAGGGAGGCGAAGGCAATGAAGAGGCTGAGCAAGAGCAAGGGGAGGTCGCAGTGCAGCTTACCGACGCCGAAGAAGGCAGGAAGCGTGAACACCCACCAGTTCGAGTCAGTAGTTGTGCATGTACTGAGAGCCATGAGTTATAATCTCTCTCTTTACGAGAGAACCGGCAAGAGGGATGGATGGAAGAGAACAGCAGGCGAAGAGAGAAGCCAAGTGATGGACGGAAGAGAGCAGCAGGTGAAGAGAGAAGCCAAGTGACATGAGGTAGGTCAGAAGCCGGAGGACGGTCTTTATAGGGAGAGCAAATTCTATGCAGGGTTCCTCCGAAGATCCTCACCACCCATCAGCTTATTACTTCCACATCTCAAGGCGGTTTAAAGGTATATTAATATGATGATTGATACATAACTTTCTTTCGGTAATTCCTAACTCTCAGTGTTTTAACCCCTCTATTAGGAAACAAAGTCCTTACGAAAACTGGACTGGATATGTTGGAGTTGGTCTGTAGTAAACCATCTAAGCATCAGTGGTAATCTAAACATACTATATCAAAAGAATGGGAAGGCAACACACTCATCTAAGTTAAGCTTGATAAAGAATTTAGGATAGGATATTAAAAACCTTGAGATGGGAAGAACCTTCTTCATCTACAAATAATAACGCAGGGATATATGCTACGCTACGAATTAAACACGCACGCTAAGTAACAATGCTTCTAGAGCTTGAGAACCTCAATACATTAATGCTACTTATAATGTGTGTTCAAGGGATTTCTTCCCGTTTAACAGGGGAACAGCTGGTGATTCAACATTGCCAAAAGAATGAGCTTGAGGACTTAGGAACAGCATCCTGGCAGCAAATATGTTCAACCTGTGGATACTAGAATCTTCAGACGTATCAGCTGCAAGAACTGAATTCAGTTCTAATGATTGACTTTCCTTTGTATCAGAAAGATTGGACTCTGTAGTAGTACTGAACTAACACAATGAAGCCAAAAAAAATTGATTCAAACGCATAGCTATTAAATAAGAAGTTAGGTTTAAAGCTTTTGACTCAGGGTCGCCATGGATTCTCAGCAGACGATGGCGAGGTCCAAGGCAAAAGACTGGGGTTGCTTTGTGCTCAAGTAACCCATCGAAGTGCGAGCAATGCAATTTCCCGGTGTTACGTTTGAACATGAGAGAGAGAGAGAGCTTGTCTTGTGTTCAATAGCATACAGCTGGATGGTGTGATTCTGGACCAAAAGTACATGGAACCTTCCATGAGACTGCTGGTAGGGTGTAGGGTAGGCTCAGATGTCGTGTAGAGCTTTAGATTGTGGTCTCAGGCAGCGGTGGAAGGGCTGTTTGGTACTGCATGCATGCATGGTAGCACAAGGGTTTTGCTGTCTCTTTCTTGATCTCTGATGAACCAAACAAAACAATGTCAATGACATGTGAATTGTGTATGTAGCCTGGAGCGTGATGAACTGTAACTTGTCCTTATTGATAGATCGTCGCCTGCTATTTCATGGACAACTTCATTGTAGAGAATCTAAAAAAGTGCTCTCCATTTGAAAGAAGAAAGAAAGAAAGAGAGTGGCAGTGCATCATTCAGAAACTCTCTTACCTAAGAACAATACTTAGGTAGAGACTACTTACATTATTGCATTGCCTTTCCGAGCACTGAATGAGTTAATACTTGTCTAATTGGCAGAGACTGCTTCATGCTATGGTGAATGAGAGCATCAAACGCAAAACTATTTCTCAATAGAATATATTGTTGTGCCTGTGTACAGATGATCCAGATTTAATTTATAATAAATTATAATGAAATTCATAACTTAAAATTTTATTTATATTAATCTAAACCGTAAATTATGTGGTTAGGGTTGAGATTAAGATAATAGCGATGACTGAAAATATGGATGAGAGAAATAAGAATGCAATTGACAGTAGAGGTCAGAAAATAATAGATTCAGGAAAGGGAAGAAGACAAGGACAGGAAAAGACTATTCTCAATCATTCATATCTCAAGATAGATCAATTTGCAATGCATTCTTACTGTGATCATTTGAGAATGTTTTGGATATTGCGTTTATTATTATAGTCCTTGTATCCCTGTGATTCTCTTGTGGCTATTGTTTTGGACAAGAAGCTTTAAGATCTGTATATTCATTATTTTGATAGTAGATTTTCTCTAGCTTGTCCCGTGATTTTTACCTTCGAGTTAAAGGGGTTTTCCATGTAAATCTTGGTGTTCATTTTATTGTGATTTCTGTTTGATTCCACTGTGTGTGACGGCCTGCTAGTATTTGTTTGTATACAAAGTTTATTCCTCTTTTATTCTCATCAACTGATATCAGAGCAGGGTTTTGGTGGCATTTAACTTTTGTATTCGAACATGGAGGCTGATAATATTTCTCGCATGATTAGCTTGAACGGAAACAATTGGATGATATGAAAACCAAGAATGGAAGATATCTTATATTGTAAAGATTTGTATGGACTTTTGCAAGGAGACAGTGCAAAGCCCACAACTATGACAGATGATGAGTAGAAGAGGTTAGATCGAAAAACTGTTAGCTTTATTCGTTAGTGGCTTAATGATAGTGTCTTTCACCATGTTTCTACTGAATGTTCTGCTTAATCTCTTTGGAAAAAGTTAGAAGGTATTTATGAAAGAAAAACGGCTGGCAATAAAGTTTTTCTGATCAGAAAACTTGTGAACTTGAAATATAAAGAGGGTATTTCTATTCCTGAGCATTTGAATGAAATGCAAAGTATTACTAATCAGTTATCCTCTATGAAAATGTCTCTTGATGATGAGTTGCAGGTATTTTTACTTCTCAGTTCTTTGCCAGAAAGTTGGGAGACACTAGTGGTTTCCCTCAATAATTCTGCACCATATGATGTTATTACTATAAGTCAGAGAACAAGCAGTTTGTTGAATGAGGAGTTGAGGAGAAAGAATTCAGCAACTTCTCATATTGATTCATAGGCACTTGTCTCAGAGAACAAAGGAAAGTCAAAATCAAAGGATAGAAGTGGTTCACGCGTGGGTAGAAGCAAGTCAAGATCAAGAAAATATATTGTTTGCTACAGTTGTGATGATAAAGGACATTATAAGAATTAATACAAGCAACCTAAGAAGAACAAGAAAAAGGGGAAAGAAGTGGAGCATACAGAGTCAAAAGAGAATATCACAACTATAGTGTAATGTAGTGATTATTTGATTTTGTTTACTTCTGATAATATTTTTTCTTGTATGTGCTAGGATCTCCAGTGGATAATTAACACAGGTGCTTCTTATCATGCTACACCACGGAGGGAGTTCTTTGCTACTTATAGGTATGGAAATTTTGGTGTTATCAAGATGGGCAACTATGGCACAACAGAGATATCCATATAAAGACCAACCTTGGTACTTAAGGATGTGAGGCATGTGGTTAACTTAAGACTGAATTTAGTTTTAGTTGGAAGGTTGGATGATGAAGACTTTGATGTCAGATTTCATAGGGGGCAATGGAAGCTCAGTAAGGGTTCTCTTATTGTAGCTAATGGGAAGAAATGTCATACATTGTATAAATTATACGCTAAAGCTTATGGTGAGCAGTTGAATGCTACAGAGAAAGACTTCAGCATGGAGTTATGGCATATGCGATTGAGACACATGAGTGAGAATGGGTTGCAATAACGTTTGAAGAGAGAGGTACACGTTTGAACCCTTGTATTGATTGTTTGGCTGGTAAACAACATAGAGTTTCTTTTATTAGTCATGCTTATGTAGAAAAATATGTCTTGGACCGTGTCTATACAGATGTGTGTGGTCCTTTGAGAACAAAAACTCATAGTGGATCTATTAATGTTCATAGTATTAGTGGTGCACTTTATTTTGTTACTTTTATATATGACTTTTGCAATGAAAGATATGGGGCCAACAAAATAAATACTGGGCATGCAGATTTCTCTTGATAGAAAAAAAAAGAAAGATTTGGTTGTCACAGGAGAAATACATTGAGAAGGTATTGGATATGTTCAATATGAGTAATGCAAAGCCAGTTGGTTCTTCTCTTGCAGGTCACTTCAAGTTATGCTTAGATCAAAGTCCGTCGAGTGATAAGGAGAAGGAGAAGGAGAAAATGCAAAAGGTTCCTTATGCTTTAGCAGTTGGAAGTTTAATGTACGCGATGATATGTACGAGGTGAGACATCACATATGTAGTGGGTGTTGCTAGCAGATTTCTTGCAAATCCAGGCAAAGAGCACTGGGCAGCAATGAAGTGGATTTTTAGATATCTCAGAGAAAGTTCTAAAGTTTATCTAAGCTTTGGAGGTGGACCACCTGTGTTGACAGGTTACACAGATACAGATATGACAAGAGATATTGACACAAGAAAGTCCACATCCGGTTTTGTACTTACTTTTGCAGGGGGGGTTATGTCATGGAAGTCCATATTGCAAAGGTGTATTTCTCTCTCCACCACAGAGGCGAAATATATTGCTGCTACAGAGGTTTGCAAAGAAATATTATGGATGAAAGAATTCTTACAAGAATTGGGGCTGAAATAGAAAAACTGTGTGATGTATTATGACAGTCAAAGTGCCATCCATTTGTGCAAGAACCCAATATTTCATTCCAAGTCAAAGCATATAGATGTCAGATATCACTAGATCAGAAGTGTGCTTAAGGAAAAGCAGTTACAGCTTCAGAAAATTCACACGGATAATAATGGGACAGACATGTTGACAAAGACTTTACCGAAAGAGAGACAAGAGATGTGCCAATAGTTAGTCGGCATGACTTCACACTGAGGAGCCATGAGACAGTCTCTCTTATGGGCTGAAGGGGGAGGTTGTTGGGCAGATGACCCAGATTCAGCCCATAATGGGCTTTAGTGAAGCCCACAGCCTAGAACTTCACTTATATTAACCTAAACCCTAGATTAGATGGCTAGGGTTGAGATTAAGAGGACAACGGCGGTTGAAAATATGGGTGAGAGAAAGAAGACTGCAATTGACAATAGAGGCCAGAAAATAAGAGATCCAAGAAGGGAAGAAGATAAGGACATGAAAAGACTATTCTCAATCATTCATATCTCAGGTTAGATCAGTTTGCCGTAGATTCTTATTGTGATCACTTGGGAAGGTTTTGAATATTGTGCTTAGTATTATAATCCTTGTATCACTATGATTCTCTTGTGGCTGTTGCTTTGGTTTAGGCAAGAAGCCTTGAGATATGTATATTCATTATTTTGATAATAATTTTTTTGTAGCTTGTTCCTGGTTTTTACCCTTCGAGTTGATGGGGTTTTCCACGTAAATCTTGGTATTCATTTGATTATGATTTCTGTTTGATTCCGCTGTGTATGACGACTTGCTAGTATTTGTTCTTATACAAAGTTTATTTCTCTTTTATTTCCATCGTATATTAATCTTCAAATCTTTTGTTATCGAAACCTTAGTTATAAATAATTATCTTGTTGGGTATGTGTTTCAGTACGTGTTTCTTTGTAATTTTAACACAATACAAAACATTCAAGAGACTCTCAGTTTACTTTGTAAGTTTCTTACCAAATAATATGGTGCAAGAAATGTTTCATGGCATTTTCCTTAACAAGTCAAGCAACAACTTCACTTGCTTACAGGTCTCATGACTTAGCAACCAACAAGTCGAGAGTTAAATAACTACTATGAGTGTTGGAAATAATATAAGTTGTTAAGATAATGATGAGATCAGTTCAGATAAGGATAAGATTTATTTAGATGTGATAGATTTTTTATTATTTTAAAATATCTATATTCTGACTTTTAATCATTATAAATAGGTGCTCTTGGTTCATTCCAGAGTACTGCAGACTGTTGATTGAAAGTACTCATGGTGTCATCTACTATTCTCTTCTCCTTCTCCCTGAAGTTCTGCAGAAAAGCCAACAGTGGTATCAGAGCCTGGTTCAAAGAAAATCAAAAAGAGTATACCAGTAAAAAAGAAGGGAAGACTAGTAGATCCAGAAAAAAGAAAAAGAAAAAAGAGAAGATGTCAGGCCTTACAGTAAGTGTTCCTAATCAACTTCTTCCTATTCTCAAAGGTGATAATTATCAGTTTTGGGCTATTAAAATGAAAACTCTCCTTGTTTCACAAGGATTGTAGAAATTGGTAGAAAATGGTTTTGTTGAGTATGATCTGCAGGATCCTAAGACTACTAAGGATCAAAAGCATTAGATGAATGAAAATATGCAAAGAGATGCAAAAGCCCTCTATATGTTACAACAAGCAATAGATGATTCCCTATTTCCCAGAATCATGATGACATCAACATCAACAGAAGCTTGGGAGATATTAAAAAATATGTTTGGAGGCACAGAGAAGGTAAAAATTTCAAAGCTTCAAATTCTTCATCGTGAATTTGAAACACTTATGATGAAAGATTCGAAATCTGTTGCTGATTTCTTCTCAAAAGTTTCTTCTATTGTGAATCAAATGAGATCTTATGGTGAAAATCTAAAAGATCAAACTGTAGTAGAAAATTTTTTACGAAGTTTATCTTCAAAATTTGATATGATCTCTACTGTTATATAAGAAACTAAAGATACAAGTACATTATCTATTGATGAATTAATGGGATCTCTTTTAGTTTATGAACAAAAAGTGAACAGATCTTCATACTAAACTTTGGAACATGTTCTTCAAATGAAGATTGATCAGAAGAAAGATCAAAAAGAGAATTCAGAAATCAGATTTCAAGGGAGAGATCAAAAGGACAGAGGACAAGGCCGACCAAATGAAGGTAACAAAGAAACTCGAAAATGCTTTTGTTGTAAAAAAATAGGACATATTGAAAAAGATTGTTGGTACAAAAATAAAAACCCAAATGTTCCTCTATGTTCTTATTGTGGAAAATATGAATATTTTGAAAAAGATTGTTGGAACAAAAATCAAACAAACTATCATAAGGAAAAAAATGATGACAAAAGATATAAAGAAAATATTTTATTTATAGCATCTGATGAAAAATATTCTAGATTTGTTTGATTTTTGGATAATAGATGTAGTGATCATATGACAGGGGATAAAAGTTTGTTTCAGAAACTTGATGATTCAGTCAGATCTACTGTGCAGATGAGAAATGGTAAAAAGGCTCAAGTAAAAGGAAAAGGAACAGTTGCTATGAACACAAAGTCTGGTAAAAAAATTATTGATGATGTGTTATTTATTCCTGATTTAAAACAAAATCTCATTAGTATAGGACAACTAATGAGAAAAGGATATTATATTATTTTTGATGAAGAAAAATGTCTGATTTATGATAAGAAAATTGGTAAATTGATAGCAACTGCAAGGATGACAAAAAATAAAATGTTTGTCTTATTATTTTCGGACTTCGCTACTCCTACCGAAGAATCAATATTTTGGAAAAATAGTTATGATCATTTAAAATTCTGTGGATCTATGCAAACTGTCTCAGATGATGCAGGTCGTAATGTTGATGACACACATATACAGAAAAGGGGTGAAGCTCTAAATTCAAAGGACAACAATGAAAGTACACATACAGAGTTGGTAGAAGTTTATGATGATGTGAAGAAAGTCAAGAGAAAGAAAAGAAAAATGAAGCTTCCGCATACAAAGAGATTCAATCCTACAAATGCAGAGTCTCTATCATATCATCAAAAATTGGCTACCAAAGAGAAAAATGTCAAGAGAAATGATAAAATATTTCAGGTCAGAAGTTCTCAAAAATATATGGACCGAGAAAAAACATAAGACAACCGCTACAGCAACGAAGATTAGCTTACCGACATTTTCACAAAAATTTTGGAGAGAAAAAAAGGTTACTTGAAAATAATTTTAAATTATAACTACTTGAATTAAGGGGGTGTGTTGGAAATAATCCAAGTAGTTAAGATGATGATGAGATCAGTTTAGATAAGGATAAGATTTATTTAGATGTGATAAATTTTTTATTATTTTAAAATTATGTATTCTGACTTTTAATCATTATAAATAGGTGCTCTCATTTTCCCTGAAGTTCTACAGAAAAGCCAACAATGAAAACAAACTTCTTGAATAGATTAATTTCTTAAGTGTAGGTGCCTTGAAGAAGCCTATAAATTTCTCTGCATTATCTTCTTCTGCTCTTGCTGCAGAAGAGGAAGTCTATGTTTTTTCGGACCGCATCCTACCTCTAATAAATAAAGTAAAATGTTGTATTTGAGACTAATAAAGCTTATGAATTCTGCTTTCGAAGGTGTTTGAGGAAGAAAAAGAAACATCAATTGCATAAAATCATGGTTTGTCTCGAAGAGGAAATGTCTTGGACATTAGTTTCAGGATGAAGAATTATATGTGCTTTGATGCTCGTCCACCCACGAACAGGCTCACCAATTGACTATAATTCAAGAATCAAAATGACAACCTCTTAGTGTCCTATCCAATTTGATATTGCATCATTTACAAGTTCTTCGTTTCTCCAACGCCTTTTTGTGTAAGGAACAGGATTATATAGAGAGAGAGAGAAAGAGAGAGAGAGAGAGAGAGGGATTGCAAACTATCTTTGTGATCTTCATGTGAGTAATTAGTCACACATAAACCCTCACACTTCATTTTCATGGATTTGCATGCTAATTTCCATGAAAGACCAACAACATGTATAAATGGTACTTAGATTCTCTGGATGGTAAAGTTCAGAAGTTATGAATTGTGTCATACAAGTTTCCTTGGTTGTAGATCACAGGTTAAGTTGCACTCAGAAGTCAGTGCTCTGGAATAAACCAAGAGCACCTATTTATATTGATTAAAAGATAGAATACAGATATTTTAAAATACTAAAAAATCTATCATATCTAAATAAATCTTTTCCTCATCTAAACTAATCTCATCATCATCTTAACTACTTGAATTATTTCCAACACACCCCTTTAATTCAAGTAGTTATAATTTAAAATTATTTTTAAAGAAATATTTTCTATGCCAAAATTTTTATGAAGATGTCGGCAAGCTGATCTTCATTGCTGCAGCGGCTGTCTTATATTTTTTCTCTGTCCATAAATTTTTTAGAACTTCTGACCTGAAATATTTTATCGTTTCTCTTGACATTTTTCTCTTCGATAGCCATCTTTGATGATATGATGGAGACTCTGCATTTGTAGGATTGAATCTCTTTGCATGCATAAGCTTCATTTTTCTTTTATTTCTCTTGGCTTTCTTCACATCATCAGAAAATTCTACCAATCCTGTATGTATACTTTCATTATTGTCCTTCGAGTTTAGAGCTTCACCCCTTTTATGTATATGTGTGTCATCAACATTATGACCTGCATCATCTGAGATAGTTTGCATAGATCCACAGAATTTTAAATGATCATAAATAGTTTTTCATAATGTTGATTCTTCGGTAGGAGTAGCGAAGTCCGAAAATAATAAGACAAACATTTTATTTTTTGTCATCCTTGCAGTTGCTATCAATTTACCAATTTTTTTATCATAAATCAGACATTTTTCTTCATAAAAAATAACATAATATCCTTTTCTCATTAGTTGTCCTATACTAATGAGATTTTATTTTAAATCAGGAATAAATAACACATCATCAATAATTTTTTTTATCAAACTTTGTGTTCATAGCAACTGTTCCTTTTCCTTTTACTTGAGTCTTTTTACCATTTCCCATCTGCACAGTAGATCTGACCGAATCATCAAGTTTTTGAAACATACTTTTATCCCCTGTCATATGATCACTACAACCACTATCCAAAAATCAAATAGATCTAGAATATTTTTCATCATATGCTATAAAAAATATTTTCTTCATCTCTTTTGTCATCATTTTTTCCTCATGATAGTTTGTTTGATTTTTGTTCCAACAATCTTTTTCAAAATGTCCATATTTTCCATAATAATAACATAAAGGAACATTTAAATTTTATTTTTGTACCAATAATCTTTTTCAATATGCCCTATTTTTTATAACAAAAGTATTTTCGAGTTTCTTTGTTACCTTTATTTGATTGGTCTTGTCCTCTGTCCTTTTGATCTCTCCCTTGAGATCTGATTTCTGAATTCTTTTTTTGATCCTTCTTCTGATCTATCTTCATTTGAATAACATGTTTCAAAGTTTCATATGAAGATCTATTCACTTTTTGTTCATGAACTAAAAGAGATCCCATTAATTCATCAATAAATAATGTACTTGTATCTTTAGCTTCTTCTATGACAGTAGAGATCATATCAAATTTTGAAGATAAACTTCATAAAATTTTTTCTACTACAGTTTGATCTTTTAGATTTTTACCATAACATCTCATTTGATTCACAATAAAAGAAACTTTTGAGAAGAAACCAGCAACAGATTCTGAATCTTTCATCATAAGTGTTTCAAATTCACGACGAAGAATTTGAAGCTTTGAAATTTTTACCTTCTCTGTGCCTCCAAACATATTTTTTAGTATATTCCAAGCTTCTGTTGATGTTGATGCCATCATGATTCGGGAAAATAATGAATCATCTATTGCTTGTTGTAGCATATAGAGAGCTTTTGCATCTCTTTGCATATTTTCATTCATTTGATGCTTTTGATCCTTAGTAATCTTAGGATCCTGCAGATCATACTCAACAAAACTATTTTCTACCAACTTCCATAATCCTTATGAAATAAGGAGAATTTTCATTTTAATAGCTCAAAACTGATAATTATTATCTTTGAAGATATGAAGAAGTTGATTAGGAACACTTACTGTAAAGCCTACCATCTTCTCTTTTTTTTTTCTTTTTTTTCTGGATCTACTAGTATTCTCTTCTTTTTGATCGGTGTATTCCTTTTGATTTTTTTGAACCAGGCTTTGATACCACTGTTGGCTTTTCTACAGAACTTGAGAGAGAAGGAGAAAAGAATAGTAGAAGACACCAGGAGTACTTTCAATCAACAGTCTGCAGTGCTCTGGAATGAATCAAGAGCACCTATTTATATTGATTAAAAGACAGAATACAGATATTTTAAAACACTAAAAAATCTATCACATCTAAATAAATCTTATCCTCATCTAAACCAATCTCATCATCATCTTAATTACTTGGATTATTTTCAACAATTTGAAATCGAAAGCTAAACATTGAACCTAACAGCACCAAAGTCTGTACATTGAACATTTGCCTAGTTCCAATTATCTAGTCCACACTATGATCGATGTATTGGTTTAATCTATTTTTCATTGGAGGTGACCCTCGGAAAGTGCTGAGGAAGTACATAACTGAGCCTTGAAACATTAGAATGCATTGGGGAGTGTGGGACAAACATAGAGAGATTATCATAAGATTACCTAAAATGAGTAGGAATATGACATTAAAAAGAGAGAGAGAGAGAACAAATTCCAGAAAAACCTCCAGTACTCCAATGTCTGAGCAAGTGTATCCTAGACCACCATCATTCACGCTAGATCAATCACTCTTTAGATCCAAGTACGATGTGAATGGGCACATACTTATTAGGATGGGGATTAGTAAAGCTGCTTGCTGATGATTCAACAACACATGGTCTGCATGATTCAAAAGGCACGACATCGACAAGTTTTCTTTAGAATGGCTTTAGTACTGCATGCCTTGAGAGGGCAAACAACTATTTCTGAATCATTAAGAGATGCAAGTAACCAATCGCATAATGGGATTCCGTTCTAATCTTTGAACAATCCCTATGCAGAAGCCCATAGTATAAAGTGTCAAAGCAACTGCACTAGGGAACGCTGCAAGGGGACGGACTCAAAGAAGACAGTAGTAACATCCAAACCAATGTCAACAGGGCAAGCACAATACATCCACACCTCCCCATAAAATAATGGAGCAGGCGAGCTGTCTCAAAGCTTGATCTCCTTTTAAGACAAATCTCGTGGTGCTCCGAGGTCCTAAAGGGCATGCCAAGCTCAAGAAAAGAGCAAACAAACCACCCTTGTTAGGCGAATCTTGTCCTTGACACAGCTCCCCATTCCGCTTTAGAGAAAAGATGTTGATGACCTTTGAGCGTACCAGTACAATGAAAAGAGTCTTGCATTGAGATCGGGGAAGTGTTGCGTGTTTTATGTATAGATATAGAATCACCTTCACCGGCCCATGCGGCGATGAGCTCGGTGCAGGAAAGAAAGCAGCAGCTTCTGCGGCCTAACTGTCTGCAATATGACTCGCTCTCTTTCTCTCTTTCCCCCTTCCATGTCCTGCAATGGAATCCACCATGAACACGTAAAACCTTTGACAAGAATACTGTTTGTTGTATTAACTTCTTAAAAGACGCAGGAAACCGGGAAAGAACTGGCTTTTTTAAGATGACTAGTGAGTACTACTTCAGCTTCGCATTCCGAGAGCTAATCTGATGCAGTATTAGTCACTTCTTTGCCAAGGGTGATTGCCCGTTTTGTTTAACAATAATTGGATCTTTTTTTTTCTAAGAATTTGAAACTTATATAATTTACGATAATCCAATCAAAATCATTTTCGTGGTTACCATCTTATAGGACTCGGTGGAATCTTTGCATATTTTATATTTGAAGTTTTGAATTTAATATAGATTGAACTTAGCAATTCTTTACAATTTGTGGTAATCCAATTAAAACTTTCGTTGTCATGTTCTTGCCAATTGGAAAAGTGGAGATTGGACAATTTAATGTATAGCAAATCCCTTCTTGTGATGCCAACATTTTCCTTCTCAGAATCACTTCAAGATGATGTGATGTGATCTCATTTCTAATTAGATTCTTAAGAGCCACTCCGCATTAGGGAATGCTCGATGAATTCAGATCATGCCGATTCTGATCTGTTTGGGCCCGGTAAAAGCTGAAGTCGAAGACTTTTCTCAATTTTAATGGGGTTCGGGTCGTCTCTGAGAAGCCGGGTATAAATCTATTCGACAACAAATATTCCATGCAAACTTGATCTCCATATACGGGCGCACAACATGATCAAGAAGGGCAAATCGCTCTTCGCAACAAGGATTAGGCACTTGACATGCGATGAGCTTTCCGGTGAGGAACTCAGGTGACCTCACCGTAAGGGGGGGGGGGTTTAAGGTAAGTTTCGCACGACAATTTTGTTCTTTCCGGTGCGATCAGTGCTTGAACAGTTGAAACACGATAGTACGTATGATATGAGAATGGGTTTTGAACATTTTGAATAATTTCAACTACTAAAACAAAGAACGAGGGGGGGATTTATTTTAAAATATATATAAATTTTAATTAGGAAACAAAAAATAAAAATATTTAATTAGTAAGTGAAATGGATAGTATTGAAATCTGGAAGCGTAATGAAGGAGGTCATCTTCGATTACGTTTCTGATCCCACACGAATCCGTCTCAAGCAGCACAATAGTGAATCCTTCTCTCCATGTCTGGAGAAACCCCTCCACCTCCCATGATGGTCATCGTTTCAAATTGAAGAGTCAGCGGGTGCAAAATGAATTGCCTGTTAAATAAATACGCAGTGTTCGTCCCTCTTCATCTCATGTGATGAATCCAAGATCCCCCTTGCAAAGAGGAAGAAGCCAAAGGAAGGTTTAGCTCACATGATCATCTAGTATCAGCCATGGCTTTCCTCCAAATTCCTATAGTAACATGTCCCTTGTGCTACAAAATCTTATTGTTTCTAGCTATCCAAAGCCCCCGTAGAATGTTAGCTGATAAAACATAAAGCAACTCATACTGAGCTAAACCTTCTTATATATAGTAGGAGCATTCCGGCAATCATCAATGAAGAACAAAGAAAAATGAAAACCGAGGTTGAAATCAAGGACAGGAATAGAAGCAGAATATTTTCTGAGGAAACAAAAAGGTGTTCAACATATTCCCAAAACTAATAAAAAAAAAAGTGTTCTACATATTCTACAAAACCACAAAAAGATAAATTCTGAGGTACAGTGATGTTGAGCCAAGCAACAGTATTATAGAATTCGGGGTTCTTAAATGCAACAATTGCTTCCGTAAGAAGATATGGAAGCTTGGTGTTACGGTTAGGTTCTAAATGACACTCCGACCCTCACAATGTATTAGAAAGAAATTGGCAGCTTTGGCAGTCATAGAACTTTTATGATCAACTTTCTAAATCCAAACAACATAATGTGAAAAACATGTGAAATCACAATTCTAATTATCTTATCTAGCCAAACAAATTTAATAATAATTGGGTGTCCAAGCCGCCTAATTAAATTAAGGGGATACCTTGATCTAATAAGATTGTTAGAGTTGATTGATACATGATTAACTACGATAGTGAGAAAATTACAATCAGAGGTTTGGCCAAAGTCAAATCCAGACATCGGATCAGAGTAAAGATGATGCGGTTGGGAATTCGCCTAGAGTGTGTCGGGAGCTTGCCGAGTGTATCGGGAGCTTGCTAGGATGGCACAAGGGAGCTCGTTGGAAGAAGACCGAGACTCGCAGGAAGATCATCGGGGGTAACCGAGATGTTTGTCAAGAGTTGAGAAGGTCTTGATTGGACTTGTTGGCCATATTGATTGTAATTAATTAAGTCATAGTTAGCATCATTAAGGTTGAGTTAGATTTGGAAGTGATCCAAATTAACTCAAGTGAGGCTAACCAAGTCCATTACGGAGAGTAGATCGAGCTCAATTGGTTGACCTGAGAAGTGGTCAACAAAAAGTACAAGTTGGGATTGCAAAAGTAGAGGGAATCACTTTTTCATGATTCCCGACGGTTGTATTGCCGGTGGGCAATGGTTGCCATCCTGGTCGATGGTTATACCGCCTAGGTCGGTGCTTGTACCATCGTCGCTCTGTTTTCTAGGCTGCTTTCGACGATGGTGTCGTTAGCATCGGTGGTGGTATCGCCCGTTGATGGGAATAAAATAGGAATAAATTTTATATATGAACAAATACTAGCAGACCGTCACACACAGTGGAATCAAATAAAAATCACAATCAGATGGACACCAAGATTTACGTGGAAAACCCCTTCAACTCGAAGGGTAAAAACCACGGGACAAGCCAGAGAAAATCCACTATCAAAATAATGAATATACAGATCTCAAGGCTTCTTGCCCCAGCCGAAAGCAATAGCTACAAGAGAATCACAGGGATACAAGAACTATAATCCTAAGCACAATATCCAAAACCTTCCCAAGAGATCACAGTAAGAATCCACTGCAAACTGATCTAACCTGAGATTTGAATGATTGAGAATAGTCTTTTCCTATCATTGTCTTCTTCCCTTTCCTGGATCTCTTATTTTCTGGCCTCTACTGTCAATTTGCAGTCTTCTTTCTCTCACCCACGTTTTCGGCAGTCGCTGCTCTCTTAATCTCAACCCTAGCCACCTAATCTATGTTTTAGGTTAATATAAGTGAGGTTTTGGGCTGTGGGCTTCACTAAAGCCCATTATGGGCGGAATCTGGGCCATCTGCCCAATAACCTCCCCCTTCAGCCCATAAGGGAGGCTATCTCATGACTCCTCAATGTGAAGCCATGCCGACCAGCTGTCGGCACATCTCCTGTCTCTCTTTCGGTAAAGCCTTTGTCAACATGTCTGCCCCATTATCATCTGTGTGAATTTTTTGAAGCTGTAACTGTTTCTCTTCAAGCACATTTCTGATCCAGTGATATCTGACATATATATGCTTTGACTTGGAATGAAATATTAGGTTCTTGCATAAATGGATGACACTTTGGCTGTCACAATACACCACATAGTTTTTCTGTTTCAGCCCCAATTCTTGTAAGAATCCTTTCATCCATAATATTTCTTTGCAAACCTCTGTAGCAGCAATATATTCTGCCTCTGTGGTGGAGAGAGCAATATACCTTTGCAATCTGGACTGCCATGACACAACTCCCTCTGCAAAAGTAAGTATAAAACCTGATGTGGACTTCCTTGTGTCAATATCTCTTGCCATATCTGCATCTATGTAACCTGTCAACACAGGTGGTCCACCTCCAAAGCTTAAACAAACTTTAGAACTTCCTCTGAGATATCTAAAAATTCACTTCACTACTGCCCAATGCTCTTTACCTGGATTTGCAAGAAATCTACTAGTTACACCCACTGCATATGCGATGTCCGGCCTCGTACATACCATTGCGTACATTAAACTTCCAACTGTTGAAGCATAAGGAACCTTCTACATAAGGAAACTTCCAACTGCTGCATTTTCTCCTTCTCCTCATCACTTGACGGACTCTGATCTGAGCACAACTTGAAGTGACCTGCAAGAGAACCAACTAGCTTTGCATTACTCATACTGAACCTATCCAATACCTTCTCAATGTAGTTCTCTTGTGACAACCAAATCTTTCTCTTTCTTCTGTCACGAGAAATCTGCATGCCCAATATTTACTTTGGTGGCCCCATGTCCTTCATTGCAAAAGACTCACTCAGTTCCTTCTTCAACCTGCTAATCATAGACATATCTTTCCCAAGAATAAGCATATCATCAACATAAAGTAAGAGAATAATAAAATTCTCACTAAATCGTTTGATGTACACACAATGATCTGAAGCTATTCTTTTATATTTATTTTTAATAATAAATGAATCAAACTTTTTATACCACTATCTTAGAGCTTGCTTCAGCCCATACAAGCTCTTCTTCAACTTGCAGACAAGAATTTTTTACCTTTGACTTTGAAGCCTTCTGGTTGCTCCATATAAATTTTCTCCTCCAAATCACCATGAAGGAAAGCTATTTTCACATCTAATTGTTCAATCTCAAAGTCTAGGTTAGCAGCAATACCAAGAGCAACACGGATAGAAGACATTTTAACAACAGGAGAAAAAATTTCTTCAAAGTCAATACTTTTCTTTTGACCAAAGCCTTTCACAACCAATCTAGCTTTATACTTTGGTTGAGAACAATGTTCTTGAGTCTTCAACCTGAAAACCCACTTGTTCTTCAAGGCCTTACTTCCCTCTGGTAGTTGCACCAAATCCATCTCTTCCTGCATAGTAATAAACCACTTCTTTTTCTGCTCACTTTCAACTGCTTCCTGGTAACTCTCTGGTTCACCTGTATCAGTAAGCATCACATACTCATCTGTAGAGTATCTTCTGGAAGGTTGACGTGGTCTAGAAGATCTTCTTAACTGAGGTTCTGTAGGAACTTGCTCTCTTTCTTCTTCCTGCTCAACATATCCTACAGGTAGATCAACATTTGGCTCTGCACCATCTTCCTGCACATCTTCCCCATCACCCTGATATACTGGAGGAATAACTGGGTCACAGTCTACAAATCCCTCTGCAGAAGTCTTAGTTGGTGCCTCCTTCTTCAAATCCTCAATGGTTTGATCCTCAAAGAAGACAACATCTCTGCTTCTGAACACCTTATGCTTTTCTGGATCCAAAAGCCTGTAACCAAACTGATCATGTGAGTAACCAAGAAAAATACACTCTTTTATCTTACCATCCAGCTTGGACCTCTCATTATTTGGAATATGTGCAAATGCACGACAACCAAACACTCTTAAATGCCTATAGGAGACATCTTTCTCTGACCATACATGCTCTGCAACATCACCATCTAGAGCTGTATATGGTGATAAGTTGATTACATCAACTGCAGTCCTCAAAGCCTCATCCCAAAACCTTTTGGGTAGCTTGGCCTGTGAAAGCATACATCTGATCTTTTCCATGATGGTGCGGTTCATCCTCTCTACAATTGCATTATGTTGAGGCATACCAGGGACTGTCAACTCATGTTGGATGTCATGTAACCTGCAATAATCATTAAACAATCCTATGTACTTACCACCATTATCTGATCTTATACATTTCAATTGTCTTTTTGTCTCCCTTTCAACTCTGGCATGAAACTCTTTGAAGATATTAATAACTTGATCTTTAGTCTTCAAAGCATAGGCCCAAACTTTCCTAGAAAAGTCATCTATAAAAGTAACAAAATAAAGTGCACCACTGATACTAGAAACATTAACAGATCTACCATGAGTTTTTATCCTCAAAGGACCACACACATCTGTATAGACACGGTCCAAGGCATGTATTTTTCTAGATAAGACAAGACTAACAAATGAAACTCTATGTTGTTTACCAGCCAAACAATCAATACAAGGGTTCAAACGTGTACCTCTAAGGTATGGCAATACCTCTCTCTTAGAAAGTTCTTGTAGCCTTTTCTTGCTCATGTGTCCCAATCGCATATGCCACAACTCTATGTTGAAGTCTTTCTCTATAGCATTCAACTGTTCACCACAAGCTTTAGCCTGCAATCTGTACAATGTATGACATTTCTTTCCATTAGCTACAATAAGAGAACCCTTACTGAGCTTCCACTGCCCTTTGTGAAATCTGACATCAAAGTCTTCATCGTCCAGCCTTCCCACTGAAATTAAATTCAGTCTTAAGCCAATCACATGCCTCACATCCTTAAGCACCAACTTGCAACCAAGGTTGGTCTTTATATGGATATCTCCTATGCCAATGATGTTTGCTGTGCCATAGTTGCCCATCTTGACAACACCAAAATTTTCAGACCTGTAAGTAGCAAAGAACTCCCTCTGTGGTGTAGCATGATAAGAAGCATCTGTGTCAATTATCCACTCGAGATCCTAACACACACAAGAAAAAATATCATCGGAAGTAGACAAAATCAAATAATCATTACCTTGTACTATAGCTGTGATATTCTCTTTTGACTCTGTATGCTCCACTTTTTTCCCCTTTTCTTGTTCTTTTTAGGTTACTTGCACTGATTCTTGTAATGTCATTTCTCACCACAATTGTAGCAAACAATATCTTTCCTTGATCTTGACTTGCTTCTACCCACGCGTGAACAACTTCTATCCTTTGACTTTGACCTTCCTCTGTTCTATGAGACAAGTGCTTGTGAATCAATCTGAGAAGTTGCTGAATTCTTTCTCCTTAACTCCTCATTCAACAAACTGCTTGTTACTTGACTCATGGTGACAATACCATCTGGTGCCGAATTACTGAGGGAAACCACTAGTGTCTCCCAACTTTTTGGCAAAGAACTGAGAAGTAACAATGCTTGCAACTCATCATCAAGAGATATTTTCATAGAGGATAACTGGTTAGTAATACTCTGCATTTCATTCAAATGCTCAGGAATAGAAGTACCCTCTTTATATTTCAAGTTCACAAGTTTTCTGATCAGAAAAACTTTGTTGCCAACCGTTTTTCTTTTATAAAGACCTTCTAACTTTTTTCAAAGAGAGTAAGCATAACATTTAATAGAAACATGGTGAAAGACATCATCTAGCCATTGTCGAATAAAGCCAACTGCTTTTCGATCTAACCTCTTCCACTCATCATCTGTCATAGTTGTGGGCTTTGCACTGTCCCTTTGCAAAGGTCCATACAAATCTTTGCAATACAAGAGATCTTCCATTCTTGGTTTCCATATCATCCAATTGTTTTCGTTTAAACTAATCATGCGAGAAATATTACCAGCCTTCATATTCAGATACAAAAGGTTAAATACCACCAAAACCCTGCTCTGATATCAGTTAATGGGAATAAAATAGGAATAAACTTTATATACTAACAAATACTAGCAGACCGTCACACACAATGGAATCAAACAAAAATCACAATTAGATGAACACCAAGATTTACATGAAAAACCCCTTTAACTCGAAGGGTAAAAACCATGGGACAAGCTAGAGAAAATCCACTATCAAAATAATGAATATACAGATCTCAAGGCTTCTTGCCCAAGCCCAAAGCAATAGCCACAAGAGAATCACAGGGATACAAGGACTATAATCCTAAGCACAATATCCAAAACCTTTCCAAGAGATCACAGTAAGAATCCACTACAAACTGATCTAACCTAAGATTTGAATGATTGAGAATAGTCTTTTCCTGTCATTGTCTTCTTCCCTTTCCTGGATCTCTTATTTTCTGGCCTCTACTGTCAATCTGCAGTCTTCTTTCTCTCACCCACGTTTTCAGCCGCCGTTGCTCTCTTAATCTCAACCCTAACCACCTAATCTATGTTTTAGGTTAATATAAGTGAGGTTTTGGACTGTGGGCTTCACTAAAGCCCATTATGGGTTGAATCTGGGCCATCTGCCCAACACCTGTACCCAGCTTTTCTAGGTGATTTTAAATTTTTGACTTCAAATTCAAAAGCCAAATGAGGCCTATAAATACTCCAAATTTTTTTGCATTTCATATAATAATTTTGGGCTAGAATTTTGTGATAAATTGTATGAAAAAATTGTAAGAGAAAAAAGGATAAAGGAGAGAGAAAAGTCTTGTAAAACTTGTAGTTCTCCTTGTAAGGTTGTAAGGTTAATCTCCTAAGCCTGTGAAAAGGAGAGAGAAAGGTGTAAGGGTTTGATCTTTACCTAAAAAAGATTGATAGTGGACGTCGGTGGGCCTCGGAGAAAAGGACTCCGGGAGTGGACGTAGGCTAGGTTGAGGCCGAACCACTATAATTGTGAGTGTTCTTTAATTGCTTTGCTTATTATATTGTATTACTCTTAATTACTCTCTACTTAGATACGAGCTTCAATCTCTCTACTTATCAAATTGTCTTTGAATCGGTTTTGTCGAAATATAAAAAGAAGCTTATGCTTTTCCTTCTTCACTTTCCGAAATCAAAGGTTTCTAAATCAAGCTCTTTATTGTTTTCAATAATTCACCCCCACCCCCCGTCCACCTCTTAGTGCTAATTGATCTTAATAATTGGTATCTTCAGAGCAAGGTTATTATTCATTGGACTAACACTCACTTGAGTACATGACTTTGTTTTGCATGAATGAGAGACATTCTATTGCACGTCCGCTCATGTTCAATAGGACGAATTATACTTATTTGAAAACTAGAATGAGAATTTTCTTGATTTCCATATATTTTGATTTATGACATATAGTAGGAAATGGTTTTAAAAAAACTTTTATACCCATGAATGAATGGAACGAATTTGAAAAGAAGGCTTCTTCATTGAATGCAAAGGCTTTGAATATCTTATATTATGCTCTCGACAAGAATGAATTTGATCGGATTTCCTCTTGTAATTCAGCTTTTGAGATATGGTATAAATTAATAATCATATATGAAAGCACAACTAAATCAAGTGAATCATTAAATGAAATATCTTACAAAAATGAATAAGAAGAATACATTCTTCAGGAAGAATTTAACATCGAGAACTCAAGAACACTTTCCAAAGAATATGAAGGAATTTGAACTAAAGAGAACATATGACTCCTCGAGTGAAATCTCGAGTGATGAGAACTTTAAACCTTTGACAAATGAACTAGATAAATTAATGAACATGAACCATAAAAATGATCTTAAAATGGATAGAACCTCTTGCTATAAATGCAAGAAGCTGAGGCTCTCCAAAGAAGAAGATCAAAGTAAGGAAGAAGAAGCCAACTTACACTCCAATGGCCATCCAAGACGAGGTTAGTGAATGTTCAAGTATTATTTTTCTGAATTATTAAATATGTTTCATGAATTATTTGATGAATTTAGAAAAATTAGTAAAACTTATAAGTCACTTAAAATGGAACATGATTCTTTAGTAAGTAGATTTGATCAAATGCATGATACATTATCATCACATAATCTTTGCTCTAAATGTGAAATGCTGGATGATGTTAAAGAGAAAAATATCATGCTTAAACAAACGTTAGAAAATTTTGAAATAGGAAATAAATCCCTTAATATGATCTTTGCTAATAAGGGCCATGCTTAAACAAACGTATAGGCTTTGTTGGTAAATACTCAACAAAAGCCAATCATTTTTATTAAAGGACCTACCATAAATTTATCATCAAAAAGTTAAATATAATTTTTGTGAAAAATTAGGACATAAAGCTAACAAATATTTATTTAGAATTATAGTCCTCACAAATTAGTTTAGGTTCCCAAAGGAACTACAAATAACTGAAACCATTAGATAATAAAGATAAAGTTTTTCATGAAGGATCCAATATAAAATTGGTACCTAAATCAAAACCTTCTATATTATAAAGTTGCCTATGTTAGGATTAAAGCGACACTAAGAGTGGGGGAGGGGGGGGGCGGGGGGTCGTGAATTAGTGCTTATAAAAATTTCACTTCGATTTAAATACTCATTCAATAAAAATCATATCAGAAATACGTTTAAGCGTAAAGATGCGTTTAAGCGTAGAGATGCATTTAAGCGTAGATATACGTTTAAGCGTAGAGATATTTGTAAGAGTGCAAGTAAATATAGTAGATAATTAAGCAATGAATATAAAGAGCAAAAAAGAGGAAGCAAACCGATTTTATAGTGGTTCGGTCCCCTTGACCTACGTCCACTTCTGATTCCTCTTCACTTGAGGCCATCGGCTTCCACTCTTGATCTTTTTCAATGGGCAAATATCAAACACCCCTCTTACATCTCTATTCTCCTTTTACAGGTTCAGGAGATAACCTTTATAATTCTCTCAACTCTCCCTTAAACAAAAACTACACAAGAAGAAATGAGGAGAGCTCTCAAAGGATTGCAACAGCGCTTTCACAAGTTTTTCACTCTTGATTCTTGCTTATTCACTAGCAAGAAAATGTGGGGTATTTATAGGCCCCAAATAGCTTCAAAAGTGGAGCCCAAAATTAATTTTTAAGTGTTCCCAAGGTGCTAGTTTTGCAGACTGTATTCTAGGCGGTTCAACTGCCTGACATAGTCTAGCAGATTGTGTTTGGGCGGTTCAGCCGCCTAATAGTCTGGGAGACTGTGTTTGGGCGGTTCAACCGCCTGACACATCTTTGAAGATTGTGTCATCTTGGAGATCGTGTCTTCGAAGATCATGTCTCATCTGACATTGGATTACTGAAATGACTTTTATAATAAGTTCAAATCAGCCCTAATTAAGGCCTAATGGCCTCTTAATTGAGTTACTAAAAACTAACTCTCATTATGATGCTAACTACGACTCTCAACACATAATCTTCATTGTCCGATCGTCTCTCGGTGAACTCTCGGCATCCTTTCGATGAACCCCTAGCGAGCTCCCGATTTTCTTCGGCGAACTCCCAGCATTCTTCCGGCGAACTCCTAGCGAGCTCCCGACAACCTGTCGGTGAACTCCCGACGAACTTCTCGGTAAACTTCTGGTGAGTTCTCGATGAGCTCCCGATTTCTTTCGACAAACTCCCAATGAACTTCCAGCATTCTTCCGGTGAACACCCGTCGAGCTCCCGACAGCCTGTAGGTGAACTCCCGATGAACTTCCCGACAAACTTCTGGTGAGTTCTCGACGAGCTCTGACAACATTGTCTGAACCTCGGCCAACCTCCAACGAACTCTCGGCGAGCTCCCATTGCGTCGTACGAACCTCGGCCCGATGCTCGAACTTGACTTCGACCCAACATCAGATTGTACTGCCCTTTACTGTTGCAGTTAATCCTGCATCATTTTCTTTAACACACAAGTTAGATCATAAAACCCATCAATTAATTTCATCATCAAAATTTGAGATTCAACAATCTTTCCCCCTATGTATATGCCATACGATACATACAACAAACTTGAATTCAAAAGAACCCATCACTTTTGAATTCAAGTATAGTATTTTCATAATCGAACCATTTATGATACCATACATTAAATTTTTTTGAAAGCATTCATTTTCTTGGTATCACATAAAAATTTTAATCATTATATTCATAATATAACAATGTCATCAATTATGATATATCATTCATTTTAACTATTCCAAAGATGTCAAAATATCTCTCTTATGTCATCAATTATGTCATTTATCCCTCTTTGTCATCAACAAAAAGGAGAAATGCTCAATTCATATATGAACATTTATCACAAATATCTATCATTTAAACATTTATCATTTTTGAATATTTATAAAAAATATTCAAACATACCATTTATCATTTGTCATCAATATACTATCTCTCCCCGTTTTATTATCAAGAAGGAGAAATGTTCAACATAATTTTTCTAAATAATTTTTTAAAACAAATGTTTCATCAATCATGCCGTTTCTCGTTGTTATCAAAAAGGAGAAATATTCACCACACATTTGAATACTAAGTCTTCAATACATATGTCAACACATTTATCATAAATATTCATTATACAAAGAAAGAAATCTAGTCCATTCTCCCCCTTAGTAAAAAAATAGAGTTTAATTTATTTCATATCAAATTATTTTCTTCCCCTTTGTAAATAAAATAGAAGAAGAAGAAGGGGAGGGGGGTGTCAAAGATCCAAAAATCAAGTATCCCAAAACAAAATAAATTATTAAGAGGGGGGATACATTTGAAAATATTCATGGATCCAAGAATCAAAATATTGAAAGAGACCTCATGAGTCTTATTATAAGAGAATTTTAATTGGTATTTTTTTCTTTTGTAAATATCAAGAAGAAAGAATCAAGTGAAGCCATTTCAAAGGATAGCTCAAAAGATTGAGAAATCTGAGAAAAATATAAGAGCTACTCATATCATCTCATGTAAATATCAAGAAATCCTCAAAGTCATGATAGCAAATCATGCATTTAGAAGGTTTTTCATATCTAATTTTCTTCAAGCAAATTGTTCCTTATTTAATGATTTTATTGTAAGATAACAATTTTATCTCCCCCTTGGTCATTGTAAATAATGAAAATGAGTCCTAGGAGAGTAAATAATTTTGATTCGTATAAGGTAAATCTTAATACATATAATTCATTCAAATAATTCTTCTTAATAAAACAGAGAATGATATTGATTAAAAATCTTAAATTATAGTTGTTAAAATCATAAATATCTTTTTTTATTAAAAAGAAGAAATCATAGAGGTTAAAAATAATTTTCATAAAGGATAAGTCAAGTGAAGAAGTCAACGAGAAGTCTAAAGAAAATCATTCAATTTTCAACTCATCATAAATTTAAGAAATATTAATTTGGTGATATACCATACATGAATATAAGGAATTCATAAATGAATCATATTATGAAAGATATTAATATCAAATCATGAATACCAAAAGTTATTATTTAATTTGACAGATTTCCTTTTAGGTCAAAAAGAAATTTTATGAGATCAAATAATAAGAAGGATATTGTTTCATATAGATAGTTTTCTTTAATGAAATAAAAAAGTCTTAGTGAACAATCTTGATTTATATAAAGTTCTCAAATTATGATTTTCAAGATGTCAAGATCATGATAAGACCCTTTTTATGGTACGTTGCATAGGAGAAAATAATTTTTTTTATTTATATATAGAAAATTTTAAGTTATCAAGATCATAGTTCTTAATGAAAATCTTAAGTTATAAGATCATAAGTCTCCTCTTTGGTAAAAAGAAAATTATAGAAATAAAAAAATGATTCCCATATAAGATGTCTTAAGTCAAATCTCATGAGAAAGTTAATGATTTAGCCAAAAAAAAAATCTCGTTCAAATTTCAATTATCAAAATCACTTTTGTAGTTTAAGAGATTCAATAATAATCATAACACTTTATCTCTTACTAAAAACTTGATTGAGAAATTTTCAAAGAAAAACTTTTCCTCTTTTTAGTTATTTCAATCCATGTGATTTGTTTCATACAAAAATTCCTTCACCTTTTATGTCAATCCATGCATTTATTGTCATTTAAATTCTAGTTTCATCTAAAAAGAAATCATCAAGATCATTAAAATAAGTAAAACATTTTTAACCTTTTAAAACTGAAAATCAAGTATTATTTTCAAAAGAAATCATAAAACATTTTCAAACAAAAAACTTCAATTTATTCTAATTCTAATTATTTTTAGAGTGAGTTACCATGCTCATTTCATTCTCATTAAATATATTTTTAATTTTTCTTTCCTTTTTTATAATATTTTATGCTCAAATTCTATCATTTAATAATATCCATTTAATCATACAACCCATATTTCAAGTTACTTCTTCAACATTATCAGGACCATTACAATAACACATCAAAATGATAAAACAACTTTAAAGCAAAAATTCAACCAATCTCAATTCCAACATATAAATGAGTCTAACTCTTTACACATAGTGCACGGAGTTGACAAACTCATTTCAAATTTTTTTATTTATTTCAAGTCTATCTAATATAATATTCGAATCATACAACTATTCAACCATCAATCATTCATAACATTTAGATCATTCAACAATAGCCTTTCCAAATATTCAAACAAATGATTTTGAACTTATTATTCAATTATAATCAAAATCTCATTTATCTTAATTTCAACATATTTTTAAATAACTATGGTTATTTGATTCTAGTTCATTTTCATACTTATATGTTCTAGCTATGCATCATCAAGATTAATTGTATAATGATAACTATTTTCAATAAAATGATTTGTTATAATAGAAACAAGGATTATTAAGCTTCAAACATCTTAATTTAAATAATTTTCCTTATTTTATGTATTTTAGCTAGGAAGCTTGATAAGTAAGTTAGATCTCAAGTCAAATGGCTTAAGCATCCATAAGATATCATTCCATTTTGCTTATAGCCTTAGTTTGGTGATAAACCTATAAGAAAGATTTAGGTACCCATTTTACATTGGGACCTATATGAAGAAATTTATCTTTCTTATTTAATGGTTTTTGGTTATTTATTGTTCCCTTAGGAACTCAAACTAATTTGTGAGGACTATAGTTTTTGAATAAATATTTTGTAAGCTATATGTCATAATCTACCATAAAAATTATATTTAATTTTCAGTGGCAAATTTAAGGTAGGTCCTTTAACAAAAATAGTTGGCTTTTGTTGAATGTTACCAACAAAGACTATGTCATTTCTTCTATTAATATGACCCTTATTGACAAGGATCATATTTAGGGATTTGTTCCTAATTTTAAAATTTTTTAATGTAATCTTAATCATGATATTTTCTTCTTTAACAGTATCTAGTGTTTCACATTTAGAGCAAAAAATGTGTAATGGTAAAGTATCATACAAGGTTTTATGTTTGGTGCATATATTATGTGATGATGCTACTTCATGCATTTCATCAAGTTTACTAACTAATGATGCATGCTCTACCTTAAGTAATTTATAGGATTTGCTAATCTTTCTAAATTCATCATAAAGCTCATGAAAAGAAAGTAATAACTCATTAAAAGTAAAAGAGCTTTCGGGTGGGTTACTTACTTTATCATGGTTGGCCACGAGCGCGAGATATTTCACTTCTTCCTGATCGTGTTCTTTATCTTTGGAGCACCTCGACTTCTTGTGTTCATAGCAAGAAGTTTTGTCCATCTTTAAATCATTTTTATGGTTCATGTTGATTAATTTATTTGATTAATTTATCAAATGTTCAAAGTTCACATCACTCGAGATTTCACTCGAGGAGTCATGTGTTCTCTTTAGTTCCAATTCCTTCCTATCCTTTGGAAGGTGTTCTTGGGTTCTCAATGCCAAATTTTTCTTCCTCTTAGGAAGGTATTCTTCTTGTTCATTTTTGTAAGATATTTTGTTTAATGATTTATTTAGATTTAGTGTGCTTTCATGTGTTAATTATAATCTATGCTAAATCTCAAAAGCCAAATCACAAGAGGAAATCAGTTCAAATTTATTTTTATTGAGAGTACAATATAAGGCATTCATAGCCTTGGCATTTAAAGAAAATATTTATTTTTCATAATTATTCCAATCATTTATTAGATTGGATGACTTTTGAAAATATTTTTCAACAGTACACCACAAATTAAATCTATCGAAATAAAAAAAGATGCGTATTTAAATTTTCGAAGATGTGTAGTCCGTCCCATTGAACATATGAGAACATGTAATAGAAAGTCCCTCTTGATTGCCAACAAAAGTCATCTCTTTTGGATTTTAAGCCAATTAGAGAGAAATGTGACTATGATACCAATTGTTAGGATCAAAGCGGCACTAAGAGGGGGTGGTGTAAATTAGTACTTATAAAATTTCACTTCGATTTAAATACTCACTCAATAAAAATCGTATCGAAAATGTGTTTAAGCGTAAAGATATATTTAAGCTAGAGATATGTTTAAGCGTAGATACGTTTAAGCGTAGAGATATTTGTAAAAGTGCAATCAAAGGTAGTAGACAATTAAGCAATGAACATAAAGAGCAAAGAAGATGAAGCAAACTGATTTTATAGTGGTTCGGTCCCCTTGACCTATGTCCATTCCCGATTCCTCTTCACTTAAGGCCATCGGCTTTAACTCCTGATCTTTTTCAATAGACAAAGATTAAACACCCCTCTTATAGCTCTATTCTTCTTTTACAGGTTTAAGAGATAACCTTTACAATTCTCTCATCTCACCCTTAAACAAAAACTACACAAGAAGAAATGAGGGGAGCTCTCAAGGGATTATAATAACGTTTTCATAAGTTTTTCACTCTTGATTCTTGCTCATTCACTAGCAAGAAAAGGTGGGGTATTTATAGGCCCCAAATGGCTTCAAAAGTGGAGCCAAAAATTAATTTTTAAGTGTTCCCGATGTGCTAGTCTCAAAGACTGTGTTCTGGGCGGTTCAGTCGCCTGATAGTTTGGGAGACCGTGTCTAGGCGATTCAACTGCCTAGTCCGCTGGGCAGTTCAATCGCCTGACACATCTTCGAAGACTATGTCATCTTGGAGATCGTGTCTTCGAAGACCGTGTCTTATCTGACCTTAGGTTACTAAAATGACTTTTATAATAAGTCTAGATCAGCGCCAATTAAGGCCTAATGACCTCTTAATTGAGTTAGTAAAAACTAACTCTCATTATGATGTTAACTACAACTCTCAACACACAATCTTTGTTGTCTGATTGTCTCTCGACGAACTCCCGACATCCTTTTGATGAACCCCCGGCGAGTTCTTGATTTCCTTCGGCAAACTCCCAAAGAACTCCTAGCATTCTTCCGGCGAACTCCTGGCGAGCTCCTGATAACCTGTCAGCGAACTCCCGACGAACTTCCCGACCAACTTCTGTGAGTTCTCGACGAGCTCCCGATTTCCTTTGGCGAACTCCCAATAAACTTCCAGCATTCTTCTAGCAAACACCCGGCGAGCTCCCGATAACCTGTCGACGAACTCCCGACGAACTTCTTGGCAAACTTCTGGTGAGTTCTTGGTGAGCTCCCGACATTGGCGAGCTCCCGACAACGTCGTCTGAACCTCGGCCAACCACCGGCGAACTCACGGTGAGCTTCCAATGAGTTGTCCGAACCTCGGCCCGATGCTCGAACTTGACTCCGGCCCAACATCTGATTGTACTGCCCTTTATTATCGCAGTTAATCATGCATCATTTTCTTTAACACACAAGTTAAATCATAAAACTCATTAATTGATTTTATCATCAAAATCCAAGATTCAACAGCCTCCTAAAAAGCTAAGAGTATTAGGATTTATTGGCACTAAGAGGGGGGGGGGGGGGGGGATGCGCGGTGAATTAGTGCAAGTGTAAATTTTCAGTTTAGATGAAAACTTTTCGATTAAACCAAGATAGAAAATCTAAAGCTTTTCATTCTTAGTGAAATGAGTGAGTGATTAAAAGAAATTTGCTAAGTTAATAAGCAAACCAGAAAGATAAACAATATTTAAAGGAAATAACTTATCATGAAAACTTTGCTTTCAAAGAGTTGAGTTAAATCAGAAGCGTCAATATAAAAATATGTAAACAATGAAAGCAAGGAAACACTCATAATTTTTATAGTTGTTCGGCGCTAACGGCCTACGTCCACTCTCGAGTCCTCCTTCTCGAGGCACACCGGGGTCCACTACCGATTTTTTTTGGGTGAAGACCAAACCCTTACACTTTGCTTACAAGGGAGACAAGATTACACTCTTTGATCACTCCCTTACCCCTTTTCTTTTTCTTACAATTCTCACACAATATTTTCTCAGAATATAATCCCCAAAAATTATTGTTTGGAATGTAAGAAAACTTAGGGTATTTATAGGCCCCAAATTGACTTCAAAACTAGAGCCAAAATTCAATCGTATCTGAAAAATTCGGGTATGGGCGGTTCACTTACCGGCCTAGGCGGGTCAACCGTCGAAAGTGCCCAGATTCCTGGGTGTTGAATTTGAATTTTGATGATGAAATCAATTGATAGATTATTGATCTAACATGATTTGTTAGAAATTGACTAATGTAGGATTAATTACGACAGAAAGATTATTACAATCACGATCGGTCAAGGTCAAGTCCACGCATCGAGTTGATCCGGTTGGGAACTTGTCAGGAGTGTGTCGAGAGCTCGCCGAGGGTATCGGGAGTTTGCTAGGATGGGGCAAGGGAGTTCGTCAGAAGAAGAACGAGACTCGTCGAAAGATTGATGGGGGTAGCCAAAAAGCTTACCGGGAGTTAGTATGGTCTTGTAATGGATGTTTGACAATTATGATTATATTTAATTAAGTCATAATTAGCATTGTGCAGTACTAACTATGACAGAAGCAATGGAGTTACAACTAGATGATGGGCTAAGATCAAGCTTAGGCATTGGACCGGGTTTGGACGATGCAGTGGGACCTCGCCGGGAGTTCGCTAGGAGATTCGCGAAGGGATCGGGAAGCTCGCTGGGAGCACGCCGGGTGATCACTGGAAGAAGACCAGATGACTTACTGCAAGAATGTCAGAGGTTATCAGATTGACGAAAGTTGGGTCGTAGTTTAAGCTTGTGGTCTTTAAGCGTTGTAATCGTTGAGTCGTAGTTAGAAGTGAGTCCTAATTAAGTTGGATTTGGATGAAATCCAAATCAACTCAATAAGGCAATTGGGTCCACTATTGGATTTGATTGAGCTCAGGTTGAGCTCAATTGGTTGACCAGAGGGTTGGTCAACATCAGATTTAAGCCGGAATTTGAAATAGAGGGAACCACATTTGCATAAATTCTGGCGAATAAACCGTCGGTGAGCGACGGGTGTACTGCCACCGCCCAGGCTTTCGGGCAGCTGACGATGGCTGACCCGCCCAGGTTGGGCGGTTGAACCGCCCGTACCCAGGAATATGGGTAATTTCGGTGGTTGAGCCGCCCTGGGCCGACGGGTAAACCGCCCGTTGCTTGATGTTTGGGCGGCTGAGCCTCCCAGGTCGGTGGGTAAACCGCTCGTACCCAATTTTTCTGGGTATATTTGATTTTTGGCTCTAATTTCTGAAATCACTTGGGGTGTATAAATACCCCAATTATTCTTGCATTCACAACAACTCTTTTTGGGCAATTAAATTTCGTGAAAAAGAAATTGGGTGTGATTTGTAAGAAAAAGAAAAGGAAAGGGAGAGAGCTTAGAGTTAGAAATTTTCTCAAAGTCTCCCTTGTAAGCAAAATGTAATGGTTTGGTCTTCACCCAAAGAAGATCGGTAGTGGATGTCGGTGTACCTAAAAAAGGAGGACTCGGGAGTGGACGTAGGCCGTTGGTGCCGAACCACTATAAAAATTGTGAGTGGTTCCTTGCTTTCATTACTTACATATTTTTGTATTGACGCTTCCGATTTAACTCTACTCCTTGAAAGCAAAGTTTCCACGATAAGTTATTTCCTTCAAATGTTGCTTATCTTTCCGGTCTACTTAGCAATTTTCTTCCAATCACTCACTCATTTCATTAAGAACGAAAAGCTTCAGATTTCTTATCTTGGATGCGAATTTTTCTTATCTCTTTAGAATTTGATTTATGGACTATTGTTGAAAATAGATTTGAAATGTCTTCTCTTCCAATGAACAATTGGAATGATTTAGAGAAGAAGACTTTCTCTTTAAATGCCAAGGTTATGAATGCCTTATTTTGCGCCTTAGATAAAAATGAATTTGATCGGGTTTCTTATTTTGATTCGACTTTTGATATATAGCATGCATTAGAAATAACATATGAAAGCACACTTAATATGAATGAATCATTAAATAAAATACTTCTAAAAATGAACAAGAAGAACACCTTCCTAAGAATCGAAAGAAATGTGAACCGAGAAGAACACATGACTCCTGCAGTAAAATCTCGAGTGATGAGGACCTTGAACTTTTGACAAATAAACCAGAAAAATTGATGAACTTAAACCTTAAAAATAATCTAAAGATGGACAAAATCTCTTGCTATGAACGCAAGAAGCTAAGGAGCTCCAAAGATCAAATGCATAACCAAGAAGTCGAGAACCTCGCTCTTATGGCTATCGACAATGAGGTTAGTAATTCATTAAGCGTTTCTTTTTCAGAATTACTAAACATGTTTCATGATTTATTTGATGAGTTTAGAAAATTTAACAAGTCTTTTAAGTTGCTTAAAATCGATAATGATTTGTTAGTTGGTAATATTGATGAAATGCATGAGTTATTAGCATCACATAATCCTAGTTCTAAATGTAAAATGCTAGACAACATTAAAGAAAAAAATATCATGCTTAAGACAACGTTAGAAAATTTTGAAATTAGAAATAAATCTTTGAATATGATCCTTACCAATAAGAGTTATTTTAATAGAAGAAATGACATAGGATTTGTTAGTAACATTCAACAAAAGCCAACCATTTTGTTAAAGGACTAACCTTAAATGTGCCATAAAAAATCAAGTGTAATTTTTGTGAAAGATTAAGACATATGGATTACAAATGTCCATTTAAAAATTATAGTCCTCACAAGTTAGTTTGGGTTCCTAAAGGAATCATAAACAATCTTATGCATTATAGAAAATGGGAAGAATATATAATGAAGGACCCAATATTAAATAGGTACCTAAATATAAAATAGATTAGAAAACTTTAGCTATTGGAAAACAACCTATGATGCCTTCATCGAACTTTTTGAAAAGCGATTTTTATTATGATTTTAGATAAATTTACAAATAATTTTATTTTAAAACGAGATTGATGAATCTATCAAATGTTATTGATATTTTGATGATTTTATCATAATCTTGATAAGTTAAAAAAATTACACTTTGAAATCTTTATATAAATTCGTTCAAAGAAAGTCATATGATGAATCATAATTTGTCTCTTCGGATCTGTTATTTGAAAATCTTCTTATGAACCGCATTCTTGAAAACTTGAAGTTTCATATATATAAATTAAGATCTTTTACTTTTTTTCCTTGAAATTAACTCATGATCTTGATATCTACAATATCATATGTTTATGAATAAAGACTCTTCTTTGATCTCTTAAGATTCTATTTTATCATCTAAGAAGAGATTTATTAAATTAAATCATATCTTTAATATTCATGAATGTCTTTTGATATCCATATCTATCTTGACATGATTTATTTTAAAAACTCATGAATGACATAACTTATCACCAAAATTAGTATTTCTTAAATTTGTGATAAGTTGAAAATTATATGAGATTTGTTTTATTATGAACAATTTCCTTGATTCCTTGACTTTATCATTTAGGAAATCATGTTTAAATCTCTACGATTTTCAATTTTTAATAAAAAGGAGATTTATGATCTTATCAATTATAATTAAAAATTTTATCAAGATCATTCTTCTTTTTTATTAAAAAGATTTATCTTAGATGAATTGAGATTATCCCCTAAGACTTATTTTTATTATTCACAAAAAAGGTGGAAAGAAACTTATTAAACGAAATCATGTCTTTTAATATTCAAAAATTTGATTTTATCCTTAATGACATGATCTCCTTGTACTTTTTGGTGTAATTTGAATATGAATGCTAAGAAGAAATTATGCCATCATACAATAACAAAAAGGGAGAGATAAAATTATTAATATGATTAGAAATAAATTGGTTATGATAACCTTATATGAGAAATAATTTGCTTCGAATAAAATATAGAATTTTCTAAATGCATGCAAAATATTTGATTTACAATTTGAGCATGATCTACTATCATGCTTTCTTACAAAATTCTTGATGCTTTTTATCAAAATTTACAATAGATAATTTTTTGCTACACTTGAAATTACATGAGATGATTTTAAATGCATGAGTAGTTCTTAAACTTTTGAATCTCTTGAATATTTTGAAGTTTTGAGCTTAATTTCAAAATTCACATCTATAAAATTTATATCTTTAAAATTGAAGTATTTTTGTGATATGATACTTTTCATTTCTCTACCTTGATTCTACCTTCTTGCTCACACATAGAGAAAGGAAATCACTAGCATTTCAAGAGACTAATAAGTCTATCAATTATATTTTGAATCTCTTGAAAGTGATTTTGATGATTTTAAAATTGAATGAGTGATTTATCTATATCGTGGTTTTGATTTCTTAAAATTATAACTTGAAATCTTTTATGAATCAAAATCTTTTGTTATATGTTTTCATATTATTTAAAAGGAGATTTTTACACAAATCATGAACTTGACAATTTAAGATTTCTTATGGATAAATCAAGAGATTTTATTTGTTTCTCCTATGACTTGTCTCTTGATATTCACAATTTGTTTTCATAAATTGAATATCTCATCACCATGTTAATTTTTCTTGATATATTTCATGTGATGATTGGTATATTTCTTGATTTATTTCTTAAAAAATAATGTAATGGGAAAAGTTTTACACTATTCTAACCATCCCTTCTTTTTTACAATGACAAAGGGGGAGCAAAACTTGTTAGCTTATAAAATTGCTAGCTTGAACAATGCAAAGAAAGCAAATATTTGCTAGTTTGCACTTCTCAAAAGAGAAGAATGAATTCACTAGCTTGCATGTTCTAAAGTAATAAATTTTTTGTTAAATTGCTAAGCTTTCTTATATCAAAAACTTGCTAATTAATTGTACTTCTCCTTTTGTTGATGACAAAGAGGGAGAAGGTATAATGATGTGAAATCATGTATGATGATCATACATGTAATGATGATTTTGAAAATCTACATAAAGATAATGATTTATTATTATTCAGATTTATTTGTTATATTTTTTTAAAATTTACATGAGAAAAATTTGTTGAGCTCATATTCGAAATCTTATATATACAAGATTGAGGTTGAGACCTTAAAATGCTAAATCATGAAAATATATAAATTGGTAATATAGATTTCATGAAATGAAGTCTTTTTGTGATAACATTTTTCTTGAAAATTTTCTTCATTATTTTATCTTATTATTTTCAAAATAGAAAAAGAAATTGCATGAAGATATGCCACATTTGAAATTTACAAAAGATAATTTTTGATATCAAGATATGACTTTTGCTACATTTAAAATACATAAGTAATCTTTAAATCTCTTGAACTGGGCTCATCTTAGTATTACTTTTAAAATTTATTAAGAGCTCTTCTCTATGATGAAACGATTCAACACTTCCTTTATTTCTCTTCTCTATAAGGTTTCATGTTTGGTGTATGTATTGTGCAATGGTGCTACTTCATGCATTTTATCAAGTTTACTAACTAATGATGCATGCTCTTCCTTAAGTAATTTATAAGATTAGCTAATCTTTCTAAATTCATCATAAAACTCATGAAAAGAAAGTAATAACTCATTAAAAGTAAAAGAGCTTTCGGAGTGGTTACTTACCTCATCGTGGTTGGCCACGAGCGCAAGATCTTTCACTTCTTCTTGATTGCGTTCTTCATCTTTGGAGTGTCTCAACTTTTACGTTCATAGAAAGAGGTTTTGTTCATCTTTAGATTATTTTTAAAGTTCAAATTTATTAATTTTTTCGGTTCATTTGTCAAAAGTTCATGTCCAAGGTTCTCATAATTCGAGATTTCACTCAAGTAAGCATATGTCATTCTTACTTCATAATCCTTCATGTTCTTTGGAAGGTGTTCTTCATGTTCATTTTTATGTGACATTTCATTTAATAAGTCATTTAAATTAAGTGTGTTGTTATGTGTTAATTCCAATGTAAGCTAAATTTCAAAAGCCTAATCACAACAAAAAACCCAATCAAATTTATTTTTATCTAAGGCGCAAAACAAGGCATTCATAGCCTTGACATTTAAAGAAAAAGTCTTCTTCTCCAAATCATTCCAATCGTTCATTGGAAGAGAAGACTTTTCGAATCCGTTTTCAATAATAGTCCATAAATCAAGGTCTAAAGAAAGCAAGAAAACTCTCATCCGAGTTTTCCAATACGTATAGTCCATACCATTGAATATGGGAGGGTGAACGATAGAAAAACCCTCTTGAAAGCCGAAAAAAGATATTTTCTTGGTGGTTAAACCAACTAAGAAAAATGTGGCTCTGATACCAATTGTTAGGATCAATTGGCACTAAGAGCGGGGTGGGGGGGTGGGAGCGAGGTGGGTGGTGAATTAGTGCAAGTGTAAATTTTCAGTTTAGATAAAAACTTTTTGATTAAACCAAGATATGAAATATGAAGCTTTTCATTCTTAGTGAAACGAGTGAGTGATTAAAAAAAAGTTGCTAAGTTAATAAGCAAACCAGAAAGATAAGCAACATTTGAAGGAAAGAACTTATCGTGAAAACTTTGCTTTCAAAGAGTTGAGTTAAATCAAAAGCATCAATACAAAAATATATAAGAAATGAAAGCATGGAAACACTCACAATTTTTATAGTGTTTCGGCACTAGTGGCCTACGTCCACTCCCGAGTCCTCCTTCTTGAGGCACACTGACATCCACTATCGATCTTTTTTGGGTGAAGACTAAACCCTTACACTTTGCTTACAAGGGAGACAAGATTACACTCTTTGATCACTCCCTTAACCCTTTTCTTTTTTTTTTATAATTCTCACATAATATTTTCTCAAAATATAATCCCCAAAAATTATTGTTTGGAATGTAAGAAAACTTGAGGTATTTATAGGCCCCAAATTGGGCGGGTATGGGCGGTTCACTCGTCGGCCTGGGTGGGTTAACTATCGAAAGTGCTCAGATTCCTCGGTACGGGCGGTTCAGTCGCCCAACCTGGGTGGCTCAGCCATTGACAGTTGCCCGAAATCTTGGGTACGGCGATACAACCGTCGCTTACCTGTGGTTTACCTGTCGGAATCTTCGCAAAAGTGGTTCCCTCCACTTTTCGAATTTTGGCATGAACCTGATGTTGACCAATTCTTTAGTCAACTAATTGAGCTCAACTCGAGCTCAATCAAACCCCATAGTGGACTCGGTTGCCTCTTTGAATTGATTTCTAAATTACACTCAAATCAGACTCACTCTTAACCTATGACTTAAAGATTATAATTAAACATTACCACCAAACTTAATGACCTCACTCCCGCATTCCGGCAACCTTCAGAATCTCCAGCGGTGAGTCTCACGGTCTTCCTCCAGTGATCTCCCGACGTGTTCCTAGCGAGCTTCCCGATCCCTTCGGTGAATCTTCTAATGAACTCTTGGCGAGCCCCATCGCATCGTCCAATCCTTGGCCTGTGCCTAAGCTTGATATTAGGTCCATGTCTAATCTATAACTCCTTCTCTCATCATGGTTAAACTTGCATAATGCTAACTACGTCTTAATTAATTTCAATCATAATAGCCACAAGTCCACTTCAAGACCTTCATAACTCCCGGCAAGCCTTTCGGCTACCCCCGACAATCTTTCGGCGAGTCTCAGTCTTCTTCTGGTGAACTTCCTTGTGCCATCCAGGCAAGCTCTTGATACCCTCGACAAGCATCTGACGCACTCCTGGAGAGTTCCCAACCGCACCGTCTGAACCCCGGCACAATGCATGGACTTGACTCTGGCCAAACCTAATTGTCACATTTGCTTTGTCATAGTTAATCTTGCATCAATCAACTTCTAACAATCCATGTTAGATCAATAACCCATCAATAGATTTCATCATCAAAATTTAAGATTCAACAAAGAGCACTAAGTAATATTTTGAAAGTTGATGCTCAAGCCATTTGACTTGAGATCTAACTCACTTAACAATCTCTCTAGCCAAAATATCAAAAATAAGAAAAATTATTTGAATCAAGATGTTTGAAGCTTAATGATCTTTGTTTCTATTATAATAAATTATTTTATTAAAAATAGTTCATGACTATATAATTAATTTTGATAATGTCTAGTTAGAGCATACTAGTATGAAAATGAACTAGAACCAAAGAACCTTAGTTATTGAAAAAATATGTTTACATTGAAATTTACGAAAATGAGATTTTGATGATAATTGAATGCTAGGTTCAGAATCATTGGCTTGAATATTTGTTGATTTAAATGCAAAGGCTATTATTGAGTGACTTAATTATTATGATGTTTTTGACTAAGTTAGCTTATAAATATCATTGTTGAATAATTGATTTAAATGGTTGGATAGTTATAAGTTGTGATTGAATGTGTGTTGTTAAATGATATATTATTCTTGAAATTGAGCATAGAAGAAAATAAAAAAGGAGGAGAGAAAATCATGCTTCATTGTCTTATATTTTTTAAAAATTAAAAATATATTTAATAAGAAATGAAATGAACATGGTAACTTATTTCACTAAGTCTAAAAGTTATTGGAATTAAAATAAATTGAAGCTCTTGTTTGAAAATATTTTTTATTGTAATAAAGTTGATGAAACTTAGTTTTTTACTTCGTATTTTTGAAATAAATTTTATAAGTTAAAACAACTAAAATGGAGGATAATTATTTTTGAAAATACTTTTATCATATCAATCTTCAACAAGAGATAAAATGATACTATTATTGTTAAATATCTTACAAATGAATTAAAGAACTTTAGCTATTTTCTTTTGAAAAACAATTATGTTGCCTTCACTGAAATTTTTTTAAAAGTGATTTTTTATGATGATTTTGGATATGTTTACATTTTTGATGAATCTATCCAACTTCATTGATATTTTGATTATTTTATTATGATATTGACAAGTTGAAAAATTACAACTTAAAATTCTTATATAAATTAAGTTCATTTAAAGAAAATCATATAAATGAATTATAATTTGTCTCTTCAAAACAATAACTTGAAAATCTTCTTATGAACCATATTCTTGATAATTTAAAGTTTACTATATACAAATCAAGATTTTCTATTGTTTCTTCTTTGCAATTTATTCATGATCTTGATATCTATAATTTGATATTTTTATGAATGAACACTCTTCTCATTTGATCTCCTAAAGATTTCTAAAACTTTGCATCTTATTTAAGAAGAATTTTGTCAAATTGAATTATGACATTTAGTATTCACAAATTGATATCTTTCATGTCATGATTTATGACTCTCTTGTATTCATAAATGATATATTCTGTTACCTTGAGATTTTTTTACTATTCATTATGATCTTAAAATTTGGTACTATTATATTTTAACTATTACTTTGACAATGACTAAGGAAGAGACAAAAGTAATATTTTGTAATAACAAAATTAAATACTCTGATTATGAAAAATCTTTTAACATTAGATGAGGAGCGATTTGCTTAAAAGAAAATTAAGAATTTTAAATACATAATAATTCTTGATTGTGTATGTTGAAATTCACAAACAAAAAGGAAGGAGCAAATTTATTAAATCATGTGTTTTGATACTTATGATTTGATTTTTTTTGTGACATGATTCTTTTGTACTCATGGTCATATTTAGAACATGAACGCAAAAGAAAAATTAAACCATCATATTTCTTTTTGATAATAACAAAAAGGAAGATAAAATTATCAATATAATTTGAAGAAAATTGATATGATGAATCTTATTATAGCATTGAATGAGGAACAATTTGCTAAGAAGAAAATTTAGAATTTTAAAACATATGCGAAATGCTTAATTAATTAAGCTTAATTTACCATCACATTTCCTTTGGATTTCTTGGCCTTTATAAATTGTACTTCATATCAAATGAGATGATCTTCAAAATGAATGATTTGCTATTTGCTATTTTCGCTTAGAATTTATATGAGATGAATTTAAATTTATGAGTAGCTCTTAATTCCTCTTGGATTTCTCAGATTTTTTTAGCTTACTTTCGAAATAATTCAAATTTTTGTGATGAGATATTTTGAAAGATTATTCTTGTTTCATGAATATTGATGAATGTTTACAAAAATATATGACATAAACTTCTACAATGCTTGATATGAGCTCTTGATATTATTTTTTTTATGAATGGCCCATTTTTTAATTTTTGGATGGTTGACACCCCCTCCCCTTGATTTCTTTTTCTTTCTTATTCACAAAAAGTGGAAGAAAAATTTTCATGAGAAAATTATGTTTTGTTAAGGGGGAGCAATGCAAAATTTATTTTGTAAAAAATATGAAAATTTTGATACGTGATGAGTTTATGTATCATAAAATTACTTGCTTATTATTTCACCTCTTTTTGATGATGACAAAGGGGGAGAAATAGTGAATTGATGACACAAAAATGATACATACATGTCAAAAAAAATTCATGAGAAAATTATTGCTTATATCCTATTTTACTAAGGGGGAACAATGACACATGTGCTTTGAAATTATTTGCTCTAACATTTTACCTTTTTGTTGATGACAAAAGGGGAGATGACATATTGATGACATATGTAGAAAAATAAAAAAATAGAAAAATAATGTTAAAATTAATATTATATCATGATGATTTGAAAGAAGAAAATTTTGCATGAAATTCTTAGAATATTCTTAAAAATTTAATGATTCATGATTTGTTAAAATTAATGTTATATCATGATAATTTTTTAAAGAAGGAAAGTTTGCATGAAATTCTTGGAATATGCTTGAAAATTTGATGATTCATGATTGGTTGAAATAAATATCATGTTTCATGTATGATTTGATAATTTTGAAATTCATGGTATATCATTTCAAAATTTGAATAGATGATATAATACTTTAATTTAAGAGTGTTTGGTTCTCTTGAATTTTTCTTATTTGAATTATGACATGGATTTAGGGGGAGTAAGGTTTAACTCCCGTCATCAATTGATTGTCCTCATCAGAAAGGGAGGAATATTGAATCTCGGATTTTGATGATGAAATCAATTTATCGGTTATTGATCTAACAAGGTTGTTAAATAGAGAGAAAATTACATCAGAGGTTTAACCAAAGTCAAGTCCAGGCATCGGGCCGGAGTGAGGACGATGCGATTGGGAACTCGCTTGGAGTGTGTCGGGAGCTTGCCGAGGGTATTGGGAGCTTGCTAGGATAGCACAAGGGAGTTCATCGAAAGAAGACCAAGACTTGTTGGAAGATTGTCGGGGGTAGCCGATATGCTTGTCGGGAGTTATGAAGGTCTTGATTGGACTTGTTGGCCATGTTGATTGTAATTAATTAAGTCATAGTTAGCATTGTTAAGGTTGAGTCATGTTTGAGTTAGATTTAGAAGGGATACTCAAGTGATGCTAACCGGGTCCACTATGGAGATTAGATTGAGCTCAGTTTGAGCTCAATTAGTTGACCTGAGAATTGGTCAACAGAAGGTACAAGTCGATATTGAAAAAGTGGAGGGAATCACTTTTTTGGTATTCTCGACGGTTGTACCATTGGTGGGCAATGGTTGTACCACCCAAGTCGGTGGTTGTACCGCTGTCGCCTAGTTTTTCGGGCTGCTTTTGGAGATGACGTCGCTTACCGCTCGTACTTGGCTTTTCCGAGTACGTTTGAAATTTTGGCTCCAAATTCTGAAGTCAATTTGGGCCTATAAATATCCTAGGTTTTTTTTATATTTTACACAATAATTTTAGGCTAAATTTTTTATGATAAATTATGTTAAAAGAAAAAAAAAAAGGGTAAGGGAGAGAGAAAAGTCTTGTAAAACTTATAATTCTCCTTTATAAGGTTGTAGGGTTCATCTCCTAAGCCTGTGAAAAATAGAGAGGAAGGTGTAAGGGTTTGATCTTCACCCAAAGAAGATTGATAGTGGACACTGATGGGTCTCGGAGAAGAGGACTCGGAGGGTGGATGGAGGCCAGGTTGAGGCCGAACCACTATAATTATAAGTGTTATTTAATTGCTTTACTTGTTACATTTTATTGCTCTTAATTAATCTCTACTTAAATACGAGCTTCAATCATTCTACTTATCAAATCGGCTTTAAATTTTATCGAAATATAAAAAGAAGATTTTGCTTTTCATTAAAGTAAAGGTTTCTAAAATCATGCACTTTATTGTTTCTAAATTAAGGTTTCTAAATCGGTTTAGTGCTAATTGATCACCAACAAAAATATCAAAAGTATCAAAATCACATTAATTTTACATCAACTTTCTAAATCCAAACAACATCATTTGAAACATGCGGAATCACCATTCTAATTATCTTATCTTACAAGCAGCCCAAACTAATTTAATAACAATTGGATGTCCCAGCTGCCTAATTGAATTAAGGGGGATACCCTCTTGATATCTAGATTTTGAACCATGTTTACAAAAGCAGACATTTTTGCAAATGGAGGTAGACATTTTTGCAAATGGGGGTAGGAAACTCCAACTATCACTAACAAAAATATAGAAAGTATCTATATCACATTAATTTTACGTCGATTTTTTGGTATGTACTTTATTTATTAATCTTTGAGTTTCTCTTTTGATTCAAAGATCTTTTCTTCTTTCAAACAAGGAAAAAATTAACATGGTTCAGCACTCACCAACCACATTTATGGCGAAAAACATTCTTTATTATATGAGTAATTAAGACTATATAAATACTCATATACACCTCTTTGATTAACCCGAAGAACCTCTTTAAATTCACTGGAGACAAATTTAGGAAAACTCAAAATATGTTTTCACATCTTTCCCTTAGTAAGTATTTTATTTATACTTATTTCAGAACATATATTTTGCTTCAAGCTCCTTTTGATCTTGGTGGCTCGTTTTTCATACTTGTCTCTTTAACATTTTACTAAACTTTATTGGGCATAGAGAAATTTCAATTATAAATATTTTTGAGTTAATTTCAATTCAAGTATAGTTGCCGTTATACACCCTCTAAAGAATTTCTCTTTTTTACCTCATCTTCTCTAGATCCAGTAGAAAGAAACTTAAGCACTTAAACCCAAAAATACATAAGGTATTTATAACAATAAATATCCAATTATAATAAAACTCATCTTCTCTAGATCTAATTCACCCTCATCTTCTCTAGATCTAATTCACTAAAACTCATCTTCCTACTTCTTGAATATCCAATTATAATAATATAGCAATGCATCGAGTAATATAAAGCCTCTTGGACTTTGAAAATACTTGCTCACCCCCCAGCAGAAAGGAACATTATGCTTCTGTTGTTAGCAACTTGAGCAGAGCTTTTTGAGTTGATGCCAATTGAACCAGCTGGAGTTACTTGGAGAGCTTACTTAGTTCATGTCAAATATATGGTAAGGTTGAGTAAGTATTTATCTGAAAAATGTGGAGTGATACGGAAAAGTTGAGACGTGGATTGGTGTGTCGTCAGAGGAACCGAGATATAGTTGGCTTGACGTGAAGGAGATTCATGTGTCCACTGCAAGAGGTTGAGAGCATAAAAGCAAGCAGACTTAATCTACTTATCAAAGATGTTCTACCAGATATTTATATTACTTCCAACTGGTGATTGAAACGATTGAGGTCACCAAGGGGGAAGTCGTCCATTATATCTCTGCTTTGGCATTCAACTTTGCATAAATATGATGCAAATTTGTATTTGTGAAGCTAAATAAGAGCAAAAGATTGCTGAAGTATGTATGCATAATATATGAAATCAAGGAGTAGACATACAAATTAGATTAGGAGCTTACCAAAACTCTCTGATCCTTGTGTTAATGAAGGACAGAAGACAAATTGTTGGCTACATGTCTTTCTCTAAGACGATGATCTGCAATTTGGCTAACCATAAATTACAATGTTGGCGAAGTTAAAGCAGGACATGGAGTTTAGAACTTCAAAAAGGGGCCAATACAAGAAATGCAGCATGTTGGATTATAGTTCTAAAAAACTAAAGGCAGAGTTACCATTAACCCAAGATTAATCCTTCAGAAAAATCGTAAATATGCCTTACAACTGATTGAATTGTGGTAAAACTGAGAGATTTAGATCTACTATCATGATGGTTGACCAGGAAGAGGATAAAAGATAAAAAGTTCTCTCCTTGTATGTTAGCATACTAATGGCTAATTATCTCCAAAATATTAAGGGATATAGATCGAATGTGGATGCATAAAAGAAACAGGGGGAAATTCACAATTTATTTCAATCATATACTGCAATATCTAAGACATGGATCTACAGTTACACAAGTTGCAGAAATCCTATAAATTTCTGGGTTTATCCCTTCCATTAGATTATTGTCTCTCATTGTAGTAATAAATCAACTCCCAAATAAAGAGAATAAAAGAAATAGATAAAGAAAAATTCAAATTTTTAGACCACCCATCTCGATTTCTCTTTTTCTTTCTAATTGTCCTGAGAATAAAACTGTATGATCTCCTTCAGGTTGAGCTGGAACAAAGAAGCGGAGGAGGAGGAGGAAAAAGAGGGCTCGTTGTAGGCCAACCACAGCATGTGCTCGAACAGGATACCGTCAACGTCGACAAAGACGGCGCCTTTCCGCCTCGACCGCTCGTCCCCGGCCGCCTCCATCAAGATCCGGAAGGGGTTGCTGTCGAGGACGAAGGGGTCAACCAGGAACACGCGGCGCTCCTTCCCCACGACCACCCGCACCGGCGGCGGCGGCGGCTCCTCGACGGGGTCGAGAGGGCGGTAGCCGAGGTGGCGCGAGAAGGAGACGGGGCGGCGGAGGAAGGCGCAGCATCCGACGGCGCCGGCGGAGGGATCGAGGGGCGAATGCATCGGACCGGGTGGCGGAGAGACCAGAGGAAATAAAGAAAAAGGCGCCTCTTTTTTCCCCTCTCTCTCTCTCTCTCTCGCGAGACCTCTTCCTTCGCTTGGAGCGGAGAGAGCCAACGGTCGGGTTTTATTTAAGAATTGGGTCATTTATTATTATTGTTTTTGTGAGTAATTTAATGGGATTTAAACGGCTGGAGAGAGACGTTGGGGAGTCGCAGATACGGGAATCTATTGGGTCGGATCAGGGCACACCCTGCTCGTCTCGGTTTCGGATTTTTGATCGGGTGTTTAGTACGTGCGGCAAACAGCGATTCTTTCGCAGGCAACCGTCCTCTGCGTTGCACGCATCGAACAGATTGTCATAGGTCAAATTGTTATGTACACGTGAAAGGACTCCATCATCTTAGTGGCTGTTGAGCCTGAGTGCGTTTGGAATCAAATGCTTCGTGTGGCCGACAACAACAATAATAATAAGAAGTTGGCATAGATGGGAGATGTATACTATAAGATTCTAATCTTTTACCCTTTAATTAAACACATTACGTAGTTGATACCAGCCATCACCCAACTGAATTAAACTTGGGTACAAGAATAATTCTGAGATGCATGTAATCACACATATAATAATTCTGAAAGCTAAACAGAACGAAACTTTTTATTTCTATCTTCAATTACTTTACGGTCAAACTTCCTACATCATAATAAATTCACGTAAAGATTAACCAGCAAATTACGTATACTCACTGTCAAACTGTATTGGTTGGGTGCGAGTGGTGGCAGTGTGAATCACTGGGGCAGAACTGAGTGAAGACTGGGAGTCTCCGACGCTGGCTGCGGCCATACAGAACCTGTGTTATTTGAGCATCCTCAGCTCCAGTGGGCGGCCAACGAAACGACAAATCTGCAGCAGCAGCAGCAGCCAATTGATGATGGCGATCAGCCTCCGCAGCAGGTGGAGAAGCCGCAACGGCGTTCCCCGTAGTCCCTCCATCGGCAACAGCGATAGGGTTAGCAGCAGGACAGCCCGGAGGCGTGACTGGTAACTGAGATAGATGCAAGAACAAGTTAATTTTACCTCACTACAAAGTGTAGAAAACTCCAGATATTAAGATTATGGAATATGATTCTACCAATATCATTTGAGTAAACAAAATCTTTATTTCTCGTGTTCGATGCAAATCACTGATTCAATTTTGCTCAGCCTCTTAGTGACATGTTAGACCGTATCATCATTAGGTATAGTTCTTATCGGTGCAATTGTTTCAATCTAAGTGCTACCAATAAAAAGAAGATTAATCTGATAGTAAAGGAATTAGATATCAGGGGAAAGAAAAACAATGATATAATTGTTTTGTGTGCGTATCTATGTGTAAAGTTACCTCAGATGATTGATGATTCATCGGGTGAGCACTGCGAGCTTTCTTTTTGCCGCCAGAAACCCGTCGCGTGAAGAAGTCGAGGAGGATTGAGAAAGATAAGGTGGGAAAACAGACGGTAGTACTTATAGCTATTCTGAGTTCTTGCAGCGCTCCATCGAAGACTATTATTGTTCCTTACTGCTCCTTCCAACACCTAATGCTAATGGGAATCGGAAGCCGCCAACTCAACTCGGAGACTACAACTCAAATTGATTATTAATTTTTCAAAGAGCCTCTTGAAAGAAAAAAGGATTCACATTAAATATAATAATTATAATATATCTATGAAAACTATATAAATTAGGTCATGAAACATAGCGACTTTTTAAGTGAAACATAAAATATTTTGTATTATTCTACTATTCCTTTATATGATGTTTCTATCTCTTTTCTTTACATAGTTCAACATTTGGTATTAGAGGGCAGAGTAACCAAGGAATTTGGTATTAGAGGGCAGATTAACCAATGACATATTCCTTGAGTATCGTTTAATTCTAAATTTCTAGCTTGATAAAAAAAATGATATATGGTGCATCTAAACAAAAATTCTTTAAAGCTTGAAAGATATATAAGAGTTTATAGAAGACGAATTTGTTGAACTAAATCTAATCGAAAAAGGATAAATGAATATCACAGCAAAAAAAATAACTGAAAGACAAAAAAAAAGAAAACAAATTATTCACAATTTACTAAGGACTTGATGATACAATATTTGAAATCATCGCTCTAGTAAATACTTCAAAAAAGATATAAAAAATACCTCAAAAAGCATTTGATGGTGTGGATAAGGTAAAAATATTTTGTCTATAAGTTTTACAAGTTGAGTTTAAAAAATTAGTATTTTCGAATATATTTTTTATTACTTCTCAAAAAATATTTTTCTTGGTTATCAAATAAGATGAAATAGTGAATGAATAAGAGATCAAAGAGTAATAGAAAAAATTATAAGATATCTAGATCCAAAATTTAATTTTATTACTGTAGCGAATGAAGAGTCTAAAGATTTGAAAAATGTCTTTAAGACAAGTAATGAGTTCTCTTCACATTGAACAAAGGCCTACAAGAAAATAAGAAAAAAAAATTATAAAGGATTACAAATCAAGCTTACTCTTAAAAATAAAAATGAATCAAAATCTCAAAGAGGAAGAGGGCGTAGACAAAGTGGAAGAGGTGGTAGAATTCAAACCAATAAAAAATATCAAAACAATGAAAGTGATGAAAAAAATTCTAGCCAAAGAGATCGAGATTATGATCGAGGATGTGGCTAAGGTTGTGGATATTATAGTAATTCTAAAAGATCTGAAATATAATATTATGTTTGTAAAAGGTATGGATACTACTTCATTGAATGTTATTATAATCATAATAATCAAGGTGATAAAGTAAATTTTATTAAAAAGAGAAGAATGAAAATCATTTTTGTTAATGACATATAATAATTTGAAAGAAGATCAATCTATGATGTAATATCTAGATATAGGAGCTATTAAGATCAATTGACACTAAGAGTGTGGGGGGGGGGGAGGGGTTTGAATTATTGCAAGATTAATAGTGGAAGCTTCTTTTCTATATTTCGTTAAAATCGATCAAAAATCGATTTAGAAAAAGTGGAGCGATTGAAGCTTGTAGCTTGTATGTAACTATCAAGTGACTAAGAGCAATTAAACTATCAAGTGACTAAGAGCAATTAAAGTAAAATATAAAGCAAATAAGACAGACTCACGGTTATAGTGGTTCAACTTCAACCTGGCTTACGTCCACTCCCGAGTCCTCTTTCCCGAGGTCCACCGATGTCCACTATCAATCTTCTTTGGGTGAAAATCAAACCCTTGCAGCTTCCTCTCTCCTTTTACCAAGCTTAGGAGATGAACCTTACAACCTTACAAGGGAGAACTACAAGTTTTATAAGACTTTCCTCTCTCTCTTATCCCTTTTTTTTTCTTATAATTTTTACATACAATTTATCACAGAATTTCTAGCCCAAAATTATTGTGTGAAATGTAAGAAAATTTGGGGTATTTATATGCTCTAATTGGCTTCAAAATTTGGAGCCAAAATTTTAAACGTACTCGGAAAAGCCGGGTATGGGTGGTACCACCACCGGCACTATCGTCGAAAGCAGCCCAAAAAATAGGGTGATGGCGGTACAACCGTCGGGAATTTCAGAAAAGTGATTCCCTCTACTTTTTCAATCTCGACTTGTACTTTATGTTGACCACTTCTCAGGTCAACTAATTGAGCTCGACTTGAGCTAAATCCACTCTCCATAGTGGACCTGGTTAGCCTCACTTGAGTTAATCTGGATCCTTCCAAATCCAACTCAAGTAGGACTCCACCTTAGCAATGCTAACTATGACTTAATTAATTATAATTAACATGACCAACAAATCCAATCAAGACTTTCCTAACTCCCGACAAGCATTTTGACTACTCTCGACAATCTTCCGACGAGTCTTGATCTTCTTCCGGTGAACTCCATTATGCCATCTTGGCAAGTTCCCGATACCCTCGGCAAGCTCCCGATGCACTCCAAGTGAATTCCCAACCGCATCGTCCTCACTTTGGCTCGATGCCTGGATTTGACTTTGGCCAAACCTCTAATTGTAATTTTCTCTCTGTCATAGTTAATCCTGCATCAATCAACTCTAACAACCTTATTAGATTAATATCCCATCAAATTTTATCATCAAAATATGAGATTCAACAATCTCCCTATTTTTTATGATGATAATCAATTGATGACTGGAGTTAAACCTTACTCCATCTAAATCCATGCCGTAATTTAAATAAGAAAAAAACTTAAATTCAAGAGAACTAAACACTCTTGAATTAAAGTATTATATCATCCATTTAAATCTTGAAATGATATACCATGAATTTTAAAATTATCAAATCATACATGAAACATGATATTTATGTCAACCAATTATGAATCATCAATCTTTTAAGGATATTCCAAGAATTTCATGCAAAATTTTATTCTTTTAAAATCAACATGATATAATATTAATTTCAACCAACAAATCATAAATCATTAAATTTTTAAGAGCATTTCAAGAATCTAAAAAATTATTAAATTTCTCTTTTAAGAAAAGGCTATTTCTTCCCATTTATTTTATATGTGTTATTTCTCCTTCTTTATCATATGTGCTATTTCTTCCCCATTGACATATATGTATCATTTCTGTATCATCAATTCATTATTTCTTCCCCTTTGTCATCATCAAAAAGAGGTAAAATAACAAGCAAGTAATTTCATAAAGTCATAATGTGTCAAAGTTTTCATAAATTTCACATTGCTCCCTCTTAGTAAAATGGGATAAAAACCTAATTTTCTCATGAAAAATTTTCTCCCTTTTTATAAATAAAAAAGTAGAACTAAGGAATGGGACTAAAAAATATCATATCACAAAAATATTCAATTTTATAGATGTAAATTCTAAAATCCAACAAAAATCAAGAGCTACCCATGCAATTTAATTCATCTAATGTAAATTTCAAGTAAGGTAGCAAATCATGCATTTTGAATGTAAATTTTGATAAAAATTATAATTTAAAAGGCCAAGAAATTAAAAAAATGATGGTAAAAATTTTCTTTTGCATTCATGTTTTAAATATGATCATGAGTACAAAGGTATCATGTCATTAGAGATGAAAAATCAAATCATAAGTACCAAAGACATAATTTCTTTTAATAAATCTTTATCTCCTTTTTGTAAATAATGAAGATGAGTCTTAGGAGATAATCATAATCTATCCAAGATAAATCTTAAGACCCCAATTCGTTTAGATTATTCTTCTTAATAACATGGAAGAACGATCTTGATAAAAAGTTTCAACTTATAATTATCAAGATCATAAATCTTATTTTTATTAAAGAAAAAATCATACAGATCAAACATTATTTCTATAAAGGATATGTCAAGTCAAGAAATAAAAGGAATGTTCATGATAAAATAAATCTCTTTTAATTTTCAACTTATCATAAATTTGAGACATATTGATTTGGTGATAAGGTATTGTTGGGAAACCTCAGCGGGAGCATCACATGTGCAGCAAAAATCAAAAATAAAAACTGGTTTCCCACGTAGATCAAATCGTCGTGCAAAAGATTGGGATCGTGAGAAAAATCACAAAAATCAGAAAAACATGATGTGTGAGAGATTGATTTTACCTAGGAAGATCGTATATCCTTGTATTCCAGATCCAGATGGAGAAGATGAAGGAGGTCAAACGTCCTCCTCTCTAGCGGTATCCACATGATGGATCTCTACAATGAAACTCCTCCAATCTGATCTCGCAACTCTTGCACACAGGGAGGGAGGAGAATAAGAGGTGATGGCTAAAGCTGCAACCTATCAACCATGAGTCTCCCCTCCTATTTATAGAGAGCCACCAAAAATCCTAGGGCTCTTACCTTATTGGGTATTGGATCTCCATCTAATTATCCACTAACCTTGTATTATTGGATCTTTATCCAATAATCTCCTTAGGCCTCTAATTGGGCCTTAATCAAGGAGCCCATCAACCTAGAGTCTCATCTAATGAGAATATGGGCTAATTAGATCTCCATTCAATCCTCTATTCGCTGAAGCATCCACCATATGTGTGTGACCCTCTAGGCCCGATACCGAGTTAGCCATGAGTCACTCCCATCAAAACTCCTTCATATATAGTGAATTATTATCCCCATAATAATTCACTCGACTCATCAACTATGGATGTACTAGGCCACTACGCCATAGTCACCAGACGGTACAAGGGGGATCAAATCCATCGGACCTGTCTGTCCACAGTTACCGTATATCTATAATCCCTCATCCAACTAATATCCCAAAGACCGTATATTGGACATGGTATTGTCAGGCAACATACATAATCCATCATAGTCTCGCTCTAATCAGATTCTCTCGGAGAATATTTCTCTCTCAATCCGTATAACCCTAGCTAAGGATTTGTCTGAGCAGGCACATATGAGATATTCCTCTCGTGATACCGAGAGTGGATGATCCTCTATTGACACTCATTGCCTTCGTAAGGTTGGCTATCAATCCCGATAACCAACTGTACCAGATCTGAAACTTTCTAAACCTGTAAGTCTGGCGTCAAAGAAAAGAGTACTCATACAAGGCATCCTTGGTATCTCAAGTCTAAGGACCAGATATACAACTGGGACTATGGAATCTCTGTTTGACATTAGGTATCATTAACTATATAGCATTCCATAAGCAGATCAATCAGTGAACTCATTCTCCAATGAGCACATGTACTATATCCTTAGTGTCTCCACACAAGTGGTTATGAGACCAGCCGCCTCCATCATATGGAAGGGTATATAGTACACCGATCTATCTGATTATCTCAATGTCCCTCTCGAGTAACCTATGACCGAGATTATTTAGGATCTGTGTTTAAAGGTGAATCAATCTTATTATCGTGATCTCATCACGATCCGATTCCCATTGCATAGAACCAAGGATATCACAATATATATGCAACAAATAATATAATGTAAGAATATGTCAATATTAATCATAAGCAAAAAGATTACGTAATGTGTCACACGTGCCATCACTCACATGATTGGCTTGTAAGGCACCTATAACTAGCAATCTCCCACTTGACCTAAAGCCAACACCTATGTGTCTGATCCCTATCAGACCCTGTGATGCTCAAATACAATCTGAGCCAGCGGCTTCGTTAGTAGATCTGCAATGTTATCTTCGGATGAAACTCTTTCCATTGCTATATCTTTACGGGCTTTGATCTCTCTTATCAGATGAAACCTTCCTAAGAACATGCTTAGACTTTTGATGCGACCTGGGTTTCTTCGTTTGAGCGATCACCCCGTTGTTGTCGCAGTATATGGAAATTGGTTCCACGCTACTTGGTACGAGTCCCAAATCTTTGATGAACTTCTTCATCCGTACCCCTTCCTTTGCTGCTTCTGTTGCAGCAATGTATTCCACCTTTGTGGTCGAGTCAGCAGTAGTATCTTGCTTGGAACTCTTTCAGCTTACTGCTCGTCCATTCAGGGTGAAAATATACCCTGAATTTGACTTGCTATCATTAATGTTGGACTGAAAACTCGAGTCTGTGTAGCCCTCAATCTGAAGGCTACCTCCTCCATATACTAGTAAAAGATCCTTAGTCCTTCTCAAGTACTTAAGAATACACTTTATTATTTTCCAGTGTTCTAAACTTGGATCTGCTTGTTACCTGCTCGTGACACTCAAAGCATATGCTATATCAGGCCTGGTATATAGCATCGCATATATAATAGACCGTATCGTTGAGGCATAAGGTATCTTATCTATGTTTGACCTTTCTTCAGGAGTCTTTGGGACATACTCCTAGAAAGTGATATTCCATATCTCATCGGTATGAGACATCTCTTGGAATTCTTTATACTAAACCTTTTGACAATGGAGTCTATGTACTTAGACTAGGACAAGCCAAACATCCTCTTGGATCTATCTCTATAGATCTGAATCCTCAAAATATAGGATGCTTCCCCTAAGTCTTTTATGGAGAAATTTTTGGATAGCTAAGTCTTTACTATGGAGAGCATTCCTACATCATTTCCAATGATTAGGATGTCATCCACATATAGTACCAAGAAGGTGATAGCGCTCTCACTTACCTTCCTATACACACAAGGCTCATCTTCGTTCTTAACGAAGTCATAAGATCTGATCACCTCATCAAATCTTATGTTTCAACTTCAGGAAGCTTGCTTCAATTCATAAATGGATCTAAGCAACCTGCACACTTTTTCTGGACTCTCTTTGGATACAAATCCCTCTAGCTGTATCCCTCTATCTGCCAGATCTCATAGTCATAATATGTTGCAATGGCCAAAATAACTCTAAGGGACTTAAGCATGATGATAGGTGAAATGGTTTCATCATAGTCAACTCCTTGTCTTTGATGATATCCTTTAGCTACCAGCCTTACTTTATAGGTTTCTACCTTTCCATCCACTCCGATATTCTTCTTGAAGATCCATTTGCAGTCGATGGGTACAATACCCTCAGGTGCATCCACAAGGTTCCAAACCTTGTTAGAGTACATGGAATCTATCTCAAAATTCATAGCTTCTTGCCACTTCCCGGAGTCTATACTCATAATAGCCTCCTCGTAGGTCTGAGGATCAACATCCTGAGAGTTATCTCCATTGATATGTCCCACATATCTTTCAGGAGGGTGAGATACTCTACTAGACCTACGTAAAATTGGAATTTGTTTGTTAGGTACCTGAACAGACTTGGGCTCTGGAATGGTGCTTGAGTTAGGTTCTCCAACCTCGCTCAATTCTATCTCACTCCCACTGTTTCCACCAAGAATGTGTTCCTTCTCAAGGAACACAGCTCTCTTAGCAACAAAGACCTTTCGGTCCTTAGGATGATAGAAATAATACCCATAAGTTTCCTTTGGGTATCCCACGAATGTGTACTATTATGTCCTTGATTCTAACTTATCGGGGTTGTGTCTTCTAACGTGGGCAGGACAGCCCCAAATCTTAACAATCTTAAGATCAGACTTCTTTTCTTTCCATATCTCATATGGTGTAGACACTACCGACTTTGATGGAACTCTGTTCAGAAGGTAAGCTGCAGTCTCTAGGGTATACCCCCAGAATGAGACAGGTAGGTCAGCGAAACTCATCATGGATAGCACCATGTCTAACAACGTGCGATTCCTCCTTTCTAATACACCATTGAGCTGAGGTGTATAAGGAGGTGTCCACTGGGATAGAATCTCATTGTCCCTGAGGAAATGGGTGAACTCCATACTCAAGTACTCTCCTCCTCGATCTAATCGAAGAGTCTTAATACTCTTTCTAATTTGGTTCTCTACCTCATTCTTATATTCTCTGAATTTCTCAAAGGTCTCAGATTTGTACTTAATTAAATACACGTGTCCATACCTAGAGAAATCATCACTGAATGTAATGAAGTATAAGTAACCACATATAGCCTAAGTTGACATGGGACCACATACATCACTATGTATGAGTTCTCATAACTCGGTGACTCTCTCTCCAGTTCCACTAAAAGGAGAGTTGGTCATCTTCCCACGAAGGCAAGGTTCGCAAGTTGCATATAACTCATAGTCAAATGGATCTAAGTATCCATCTTTTAGCAACTTTTGAATCATTCCCTCATGTATATGACCTAGCCTACAATGCCATAGGTATGCATTATTCACCTCATCTCTTTTCCTCTTAGACATAATTATATTCATGATATGTAGAGAAGTGTCTAACACATATAAGCCATTTATAAGGGTCCCTCTAGTGATAATCTCATCATTCATAATTATTGAACAACTATTGTTCTTAAAAATTAATTTATATCCACTAATTGTCAAACAAGAGATAAAAATAATATTTTTGATAATAGAGAGAACAAAATAGCATGCATCTAATGCAATAATAGCTCCACCAGGCAGATGTAGGGTGACCTCTCCAACAGCAACTGCAGCAACTCTTGCTCCATTGCCCATCTTGAGGTCCATCTCGCCTCTAGCCAATCTCCTAGGTCTTGCCAGAACTTGCAACATATTATAGATATGATAAACACTCCCGGTATCCAATACCCATGTGTTATTATGAAAATCTGACAAGTGGAGACTGATCATGAATATACCTGAAACTTCTCCAAGCTTTTGTCTCGCTTTCTCTACAAGGTAGTCCTTACAGTTCCTCTACCAATGCCCATCTTGACCGTAGTGGAAGCACTGTCCTTTGTCCTTTGCCGGGTCTCTCTTGGCAACCTTTGCCTTACCTGATCTTTCTTTGCTCTTGCCCTTCTTAAGGGTCTTGCTGGCCTTTCTTTTCTTTTTGGTTTCACAAATATAGAGAACTAGCATCTCCTTGATGGCACTCTCAGCTTCCCTCAATATATTGAGGAGGCTCAGGGAGAGTCACCTTAAACTTGTTCATATTAAAGTTAATAATGAAGTGTGAAAAAGAATCTGGTAGGGACTGAAGTATAAGATCAACACACAGGTTATCCTCTAGGACTATCTATATACTTCACAAAGTGAGCGATCTCATTCTCGCTTATCCTTTCCTCCAGCGTGGGCACAATCATGTTAAGGACATATATGATTTTCTCTTCCGTGAGAACAATTCTCAAATTATGGAGCTTTTGGACCAATGAGACGGTTGACATCAAGTATGCCACGTAGGGGTTTTGTAAGCGACAAACAAGATATAGCGTAAATTAAATAACATGCAAATTTTATAAAAATCACTAATTAAGATATGGACTTCTATCTTAATGTACTCCCACTATTTTCTTAGCGAATCACGCGACACCCTCGACATGTAAGACGGAAGTCTCCAGTAGATTCCTAGTGGGGATCGGGATCCAATCGACATCTTAGTGCAACCTCGAGGGACTCGACCAATTACACTAAGCCTAAAAGGTAGGCAACTCTTATCAATCATAACTCCTTGTGATTCCCATCACGTTTGGCCTCCGAATCATCATGGTCTCGAGAGACTCGACCAACCATGATATTCAGTTAAGTCATCACCATCGTTACAAGATGAGTATGATTTGATGATATGCCCTCGAGGGACTCGACCAAGCATACAATGTCCTAAGGTCACCGGTGACATCTCTATGTCATAGGTAAGAACTCGATCACGTAGATAGGTGAGCCTCGAGGGATTCGACCAACCCAACCTATGTCATGATTCAATTTCTTCCTATAACGATGGAAGGCCACGTGGGTCAATCTTATTGCCTCACGCTCACTGACTTAATATTATCATAGGAGGGGTTTTTGTTTCGTATTGATCTCCTAATATGCCAAGCCCCTTGCGAGCGCCCTGCAGCCGGCCCCCTTTGCGAGCGTCGAGTTGCAAGAGGGTGTGCCCGCCGGCGGCTACCGCCCCTGCGGGCTGCTTCCCCCGCGAGCGGCGTCGGCCTCCCTTGCGGGTTGCTGCCCCTGCGAGCAGCGCCGACCTCCCTTGTGGGCTGGCCTTGGCCGCAACCGACCGCCCCCTTGCAGGGGGCCTTGGCCGTGGGTGGCCGGCCCTACATGGGGGCTGGCTACCCCTCCTCCTCGCTGCCTTCACTGCGAAAACATAGCAAGAACGCGTAGAATGATTCTACGTGATTCAATCTCATGACACGTAGTTTAAAAATATACTTTCGCACGAAAACCTTGGCTCTGATACCACTATTGGGAAACCTCAACGAGGGTATCACATGCACAGCAGAAATCAAAAATAAAAACTGGTTTTCCACGCATATCAAATCATCATTCAAAAGATTGGGGTCGTGAGAAAAACCATAAAAATCAAAAAAATATGATGTGTGAGAGATTGATTTTACCTAAGGAGATCGTATATCCCTGAATTTCATATCCGAATGGAGAAGACGAAGGAGGTCAAACATCATCTTCTCTAGCCGTATCCACACAATGGATCTCTGCAGTGAAACTCCTCCAATCTGATCTCACAACTCTTGCACACAGGGAGGGAGGAGAATAGGATGTGGTGGCTAAAGCTGCAGCCTATCAACCATGAGTCTCCCCTCCTATTTATAGAGAGCCACCAAAACCCTAGGGCTCCTTCCTTAGTTGGTATTGGATCTCCATCCAATAACCCACTAACCTTGCATTATTGGATCTATATCCAATAATCTCCTTAGGCCTCTAATTGGGCCTTAATCACGGAGCCCATCAACATAGGGTCTCATCTAATGAGAATATGGGCTAATTGGATCTCCATCCAATCCTCTATTAGCTAAAGCATCCACCATATGTGTGTGACCCTCTAGGCCCCATACTGAGCTGGCCGTGAGTCACTCCCATCAGAACTCCTTCTGATATAGTGAATTATTATCCCCAGAATAATTCACTCGACTCATCGACTATGGACGTACTAGGCCACTACGCCATAGTCCCCAGATGGTACAGGGGGGATCAAATCCATCAGACCTGTCTGTCCATAATTACCGTGTATCTATAATCCCTCATCCAACTAATATCCGAGAGATCGTATATTGGACATGGTACTATCATGCCATATACAGAATCCATCAAGTCTCGCTCTAATTGGATTCTCTCGGAGAACTCTTTCTCTCTTAATCCGTATGACCCTGGCAAGGGATTTGTTTGAGCAAACATATATGAGATATTCCTCTCGTGATACCGAGAGTGGATGATCCTCTATTGATACTTAATTGCCTTCGTAAGGTTGGCTACCAATCCCGATAACCAACTGTACCAGATCTGAAACTTTCCAAACCTATAAATCTGGCATGAAAAAAAGGAGTACTCATACAATGCATCCTTGGTGTCTCAAGTCTAAGGACCAGATATACAACTGGGACTATGGAATCGATGTTCGATATTAGGTATCATTAACCATACAACATTCCATAAGCGGATCAATTAGTGAACTCATTCTCCAATGAACATCTGTACTATATCCTTAGTGTCTCCACACAAGTGGCTATGAGACCAGCCGCCTCCATCATATGGACGGGTATATAGTACACGATCTGTCCAGTTATCTCAATGTCCCTCTCGAGTAACCTATGACCGGGATTATTTAGGATCTGTGTTTAAAGGTGAATCGATCTCATTATCGTGATCTCATCACGATCCAATTCATATTGCACAAAACCAAGGACATCACAATATATATGCAACAAATAATATAATGTGAGAATATACGAATATTAATCATAAGCGAAAAGATTACGTAGTGTGTCACACGTGCTATCACTCATGTGATTGGCTTACAGGGGACCTATAACTAGTAGGTATATCATTTAAGAATATAAGTCAAGGATAAATGATGACATGAAAGATATCAATCGTGAATACTAAGGGTCATGATTCCATTTGACAAATCTCTTCTTAGATAAGATTCAAGACTTTTAGAAATCTAGAGATCAAATAATAAGAGTGTTTATTCATAAAAATATCAAATTATAATTATCAAGATTATGAATAGGATGTAAACTTTTCTTTAGTAAGTTGCAAATGAGATATAAGAGGACAAATAAAAGAACAAGATCATAGATCATTTTGATAATGTTCTAAAATGTAAGAATCATGGTAAATAATCTTGATTTATATGAAAATCTTGAGTTGTAATATTCAAGATTTCAATATCACGATTTGGATAATAACTTTTTCAAGTTTAAATAATTAATTCAATTTTATAGTTTAAGAGATTCAACAATAATGATGTCACTTTATCTCTTATTGAAGCCTTGATAGTATAAAGATATTTTCAAGAAGAAATATTATCCTTTTTAGTTATTTCATATGATTTGTTTCAAGAATGTAATGTCATTTAAAGTCAAAAACTAAGTTTCATCAAAATCATTATAATAAAATATTTTCAAACAAGAGTTTTGATTTATTTTAATTCCAATAATTTTTAGACTTAGTGAAATAAGTTATCATGCTCATTTCATTCTTATTTTTAATTTTTTAAAAATACTAAACAATGAGGCATGATTTGTCTCTCCCATTTTTTATTTTCTTCTATACTCAAATTCAAGAATAATATATCATTTAACAATAATCATTTAATTATACAACCCATACAACTAGCATAGCATTTAAATCACGTAACATTTAAATCAATCATTCCACAAATGTAGTCAAATATAATATTTAGACCATTTAACAATAGCCTCTACATTTAAACCAACGTCCAAGCTAATAATTTTGAACCTATCATTCAATCATCATTAAAATATCATTTTCATAAATTTTAGTATAAATAATTTTTTATTAACAATACCTTAGGATCTTAGTTCTAGTTTTAGTATGCTCTTGCTATGCATCATTATTCATAATTGAAACATAATTAAGATTAATGAACCATCATGAGATTTCTTATCAATAAATTTAATTCCAATAATTTTTCTTCTTATCGTTGTTTAGGCTAGTGAGCTTGAAAAATATTTTAGATATCAAGTCATATGCCTTAAGCATCCACTATCAAGGTACTATTTGGTGCTCCTAGCTTTAGTTTGGAGACAAACCTACAAGAAAGATGGTTTTAATTTGGGTACCCATTTTACATTGGGTCCTTCATGAAGAACTTTATCTTTCTTTTCTAATGGTTTTTGGTTGTTTGTAGTTCCTTTGGGAACCCAAACTAATTTGTGAGGACAATAATTTCTAAATAAATATTTGTTGGCTTTATGTCCTAATTTTTTATGAAAATTATATTTAACTTTTGATGGTAAATTTAAGGTAGGTCCTTTAACAAAAATAGTTGGCTTTTGTTGAGTGTTACCAACAAAACCTATACTCTTTCTTCTATTAACATGACCCTTATTAGCAATGATCATATTAAGGGATTTATTCCCTATTTCAAAATTTTCTAACATTTGTTTAAGTATGATATTTTTCTCTTTAACATTATCTAGCATTTCACATTTAGAGTAAAGATTATGTGATGATAATGTATCATGCATTTGATCAAATCTACTAACTAACAAATCATGTTCATTATTAAGCAACTTATAAAATTTATTAATGTTTCTACATTCATCAAACAATTCATGAAACATATTTAATAATTTAGTAAAAAAATATTTAATGAATCACTAACCTCGTCTTGGATCGCCATTAGAGCATAGTTGGCTACTTCTTCCTTGCTATGATCTTCTTCATATGAAGAGTCTGAGTCATCTCACGTTACTGAAAAAACTTTCTTCTTTTGAGGCGTCTTCTTCTTAAATTGAGTATATTCACTTTTGAAATGTCCCGATTTTTTACATTCAAAGCATATAACATTGTCCTTCTTTGGTTCATTTTTATTTTTATAACTTTTATTCTTTTTCATAAACTTTTTAAAATTTCTAGATAATAGTGCAATGTCATGTGTTAAGATCAATTGGCACTAAGAGGCACAGGGGTGGGGGGGTGGGTGGTGAATTAGTGCAAGTATAAATTTTTTATTTTAAACAAAAATATTTTGATTTAAGTACAATTGGAAGATCCAAAGCTTGTTGTTCAAATAAAGCAAGTGAATGATAAGAAGATTACTAAGTTACTTACTAATTACTTAAGAAAGAGTAAGAAAATCCGAAAGATAAGAAACGTCGTAAGTGAAATGTTTGCTTTGAAAGAGTAAACAAGATCGGAAGCGTTAATAAGGAAAGCAAAAGATGAACTCATAATTTTTATAGTGGTTCGACATCAACGGCCTACGTCCACTCCCGAGTCCTCCTTCTTATGGCATACCGGAGTCTACCACCGATCTTCTTTGGGTGAAGACCAAACTCTTATACTTTGCTTACAAGGAAGACTTTGAGAAAATTTCTAACTCTAAACTCTCTCCCTTCACTTTTCTTTTTCTTACAAATCACACCCAATTTTTTTCATAGAATTTAATTGCCCAAAAAGAGTTGTTGTGAATGCAAGAATACTTGGGGTATTTATAGACCCCAAGTGGCTTCAAAAATTAGAGCCAAAAATCAAACATACTCGAAAAAACTAGGTATGGGCGATTTACTCGTCGACCTGGGTGGCTCAACCGCTCGAACATCAAGGTATGGGTGGTTTACCCACCGGCCCTATGCGGGTCAACCGCGAAAAGTACCCAGATTCCTGGGTATGGGCAGGTCAGCCATCGTCCAGGCCCGAAAGCCTGGGCGACGGTGGTACACCCATCGCTCACCGACGGTTTACCAGTTGAAATTTTCGTAAAAGTGGTTCCCTCCACTTTTCAAATTTCGGCTTGGACCTGATATTGACTACCCCTCTGGTCAACCAATTGAGTTCAACCTGAGCTCAATCAAACCCCAATAGTGACCTAGTTGCCTTATTGAGTTGATTTGGATTTCACCTAAATCCAACTAAATTAGGACTCACTTCTAACTATGACTCAATGATTACAATGCTTAAAGACCATAAGTTTCAACTAAGACCCAACTTTCGCCAATCCGGTAACCTCCAGCATTCTTGTGGCAAGTCATCTAGTCTTCTTCCGGTGATCTCCCGGCGTGCTCCCAGCGAGCTTCCCGATCTCTTTGATAAATCTCCTAGTGAACTCCCGACAAGGTCACACTGCATCGTCCAAACCCGACCCGATGCCTAAGCTTGATCTTGGCTCATTATCTAGTTGTAACTTCATTGCTCCTGTCATAATTAGACCTACAAATCTTCCTCTGACACACATGTTAGATAAACACTTATCAATTGACCTCATCATCAAAATTCAAGATTCAACAATCTCCCCTTTTTTTATGATGATAATCAATTGATGACAGGAGTTAATCCTAACTCCTCCTAAATTCATGCCTTGATAAAAAAGACTTAAATTCAAGAGAATCACTCACTCTTGAATTCAAGTGAATTAAGACAATCAATATTTTAAGCAAATCATTTGCAATAAGACATGCATATGTCAACAATAATTTACTTTTGAAGTATCATGTTATTAACGCATCAAGTCTTATCATATTATAAACGCATGTCATCAATGCATCAAGGATTATCATGAATTTTAAATATTTAAAATTTTTTCATCAAGTCATCAATGCATCAAGGATTTTTCATGAATTTTAAATATTTAAAAATTTCTCCTTAAATTATTACATAAGTCATCATATTTTTATGAATTTCAAACATTCAAAAATTTGCCCTTAAATTATTATATAACTCATCAACATCCATTTAATTACATATGTCATCAACATTCATTTCTCCCCTTTTGTCATCAACAAAAATGTGAAATATAGGGCTAAAATGATTTTTTGCTCCTCCTTTTTAAAATACGATATGATTCATAAAGAACTTTCTTCCTCTTGTGAAAAAGAAGGAAAGAAAACAAGGGAGGAGTTGCAAAAATATTATGAACAAGAGCTTTCAATTTTGTAGAAATAAATTTTGGAAAGAAAATTTCAAAGATAAGCTAAAAAATCCAAGAAATCTAAGAAGATTCAAGAGTTTAAGAGCTACTCATATATTTTAAAATCATCTCATGTAATTTAGCAATTTTTTTGTAAATAATGAGATGGATAATTCATGTCAACAATAAGATAATTTCATAACAAGATAATTTTTTTAAATATTATTATCATCATGAAATCTAGATTAGCAAATCACATACTTTCATAATTTAGCATTCCAATGTCTCTTTTAAGAAAATCAAATTATTCTTCATTTAAGAGTTTTATAAAAAGATCCACTAATTGATGCTTAGTATCAAAAAATTCCAAAGAGATATCTTGACATGATCCCTTATAAAATGATGTCTAATATCAATATGATTGGTTCTTAAATGTTGAATGAGATTCTTTGTTAGACATATAGCACTTGTATTATCACACTTTATAAAAATATTTTTTAATTTTATTCCATACATAGTCTTCTAGTATGTATTTCATCCAAATGACTTGGACACAACATGCACTAGCTGCAATGTATTCTGCTTCCGCAGTAGATAAAGCTACTGAATTTTGTTTTTAAGAAGTCCAAGAAATAAGTGCATGTCCCAAAAATTGACATGTTCCGGTAGTATTTTTTCTATCTATTCTATATCCACCAAAATCATCATCAGAATAGGCAATCAAGTCAAAGTTCTTTGATTTAGGATACCATAATCCTAGTTTAGATGTTCTTTTCAAGTATCTAAAAATTCATTTAACTACTTTCAAATAAGAGAGTTTTGGGTTAGATTGATACATTACATACAATCCAACACTAAACATGATATCTAGTCTTGTAGTATTTAAATATAATAAACTTCTTATTATACCTCTATAAGTTTTTTTATCAGAGTTGTTTCCTTTGCTATCTAAGTCCAACTTTGTAGATGTGCTCATGAGAGTGTTTAATACTTTAGCATTTTTCATCCCAAATCATTTTATCAAGTTTAATGTGTACTTATTTTGACTAATAAAAATACCATCATCGAGTTATTTTATTTATAATCCTAAGAAGAATGTTAACTTACCCATTAGACTCATTTCAAATTCTTGACTCATTTCTTTAGCAAAAGACTCACATAAAGATTCATTTGTAGATCCAAAAATGATATCATAAATATAAATTTGAATTACTAGTAAATTATTTTTAAAATGCTTAAAAAATAATGTGGTATCAACCTTACCTTTTGAAAATTTATTTAAAATGAGAAAAGAGCTAAGTTTTTCATACTAAGCCCAAGGGGCTTGTTTTAATCAACAGAGAGCTTTTGTAAGTTTGAAAACATCATTAGGAAGAAGATTATTTTCAAGACCGGGGGGTTGTTCAACTTCCCTTCTTCGAAAATAAAACCATTTATTAAAGCACTTTTAACATCCATTTGAAATAACTTAAAATTTTTAAAAGAAGCAAAGGCAAAGAGCATCCTTATGGCTTTAAGTCTAGCTACGGGAGCGAAAGTTTCATCATAATTGATTCCTTCTTTTTGATTGAAACTTTGGCAACTAATCTAGCCATGTTTCTAACCACAATACCATTTTCATCTTGCTTGTTTCTAAATATCCATTTAGTACCAATCACTAAATGTTCATTAGGTCTAGGAACAAGCTCCTATACCTCATTTTTCTTAAATTGATTAAGCTCTTCATACATTGCATTAACCCAAGAATCATCTCTTAGGGTCTCATCAATACACTTTGGCTCGATTTGAGAAAGAAAGGTGACATTTGCACAAAAATTTCTAAAAGAACACCGAGTTTAAATTTCTTTTGATGTTTCTCCTATTATAAGCTTCTTAGGATGATAATTCATATACTTCCATTCATTGGGTAAGGTATTGGAAGTAGATACATTCAAGTTACTTTTAGGAGTGTTATCTTTTAAATTTAAAGTATTAAAATCAATTTCATCATTAAAATCAATCTTCTTAAATTTAGAAAGCTCATTGGAAACAACATGGATTTTTCTATTACTAATGTTCTTTTATTAAAAACACGATAGGCTTTTGAAATAGAAGAATAACCTAGAAAAATACCTTCATCGGATTTTGCATCAAATTTACCTAAAACATCATTTTTATTCAAAATAAAATATTTGCAACCAAATATTTTAAAATAAAAATATTAGGCTTTTTACCATTCCACAATCATAAGGAGTTTTAGTGAGTAATGGTCTTACTAGAACCCTATTTAAAATATAGCATGCCGTATTAACGGTTTCGACCCAAAATTATTTGGGAAGACTATGTTCATTCAACATTGTTCTAGCCATTTCTTGTAAGCTCATATTTTTTCTTTCTACTACTCCATTTTGTTGTGGATTTCGTGGTATAGAGAAGTTATGAATATATATCCATTTGAATCATAAAATTTTTGAAAATCATTATTTTCAAATTCTACACCATGATCACTTCGTATTAAAGAAATCATGCATCCCTTTTTATTTTTAATAATTTTATAAAATTTTGTAAAATATTTAAATGTATCACTTTTATGTGCTAAGAAATAGGTCCAAGTATATCTACTAAAGTCATCCACTAAAACAAATGCATATTTGCTATCACCTAAACTTGTAATGTCAATTGGTCTAAATAAATCCATATGGATCAATTGAAGTGGTCTAGAGGTGATAATTTGATTTTTCAACTTAAAGCTACTCTTTGTTTATTTTCCTAATTGACAAGTGTCACATACTTTGTCTTTGATAAACTTAAGATTAGGTAAACCTCTTACTAGTTCCTTGGTAGAGATTTGGTTTAAAAGTTTCATGCTAGCATAACCTAATCTTTTATGTCAAATCTAAGCATCATCATTTAAAGCTGAAAAATAAGTTTCATCACAAATTTTTTTAATATCTATGGTGCATACATTATTGTTTCTCAAGGTAATCAAGGATTTATTTTTGTGTGGCAATTCAATTATACAAGCATTAGGCTAAAATTTAATCACATATCCTTTATCACATAATTGACTAATGCTAAGCAAGTTATATTTCAAGCCATCAACTAACAACACATCTTTAATCAAGAGGTTTGATGTGTTACCTATTGTTCATTTTCCAATGATTTTAACCTTGTTGTTGTCTCCGAATGTAACAACTCCTTCACTTAAGCTAGTGAGCTTAGAAAAATAAGATGGATCTCCGGTCATATGCTTTGAGCATCCACTTTCAAGATACCATTTGATGCTCATAGCTTTAGTTTGGAGACAAACCTATAAGAAGGATATATTTGATTTAGGCACCCATTTTACATTGGGTCCTCCATAAAAAAACTCTTTTTTTCTTTTCTAATTGATTTTTATTTTAGAAGGTTTTCTTTGGAACCCATACTAGATGATGTGGACTACATTTTCTAAATATGCATTTGTTTACCTTATGTCCTGATTTACCACAAAAATTATACTTGATTCTTGGTGGCATGTTTAATGTAGGTCCTCTTACAAACATGGTTGGCTTTCATTGGATATTACCAACAAAACCTATACCATTTTTTCTATTAATATGACCCTTATTTGCAAGGATTATATTTATAGATTTATTCCATATTTTAAAATTTTCTAGTGTGGTTTTAAGCATGATATTATCTTCTTTAACATTATCTAGCAAATCATATTTAGAACATGGTTTATGTGAAACTAATTAATCATACATTTCGTCAAGTCTTTTAACTAACAAATAATGATCAACTTTAATCAATTTAAAAGACTTGCTAACTTTTCTAAACTCATTGAATAAATAATGAAACATATTTAATAATTCTGAAAAAGAAATATTTAAAGCCTCACTAACCTCATCTTCGATCATCATTAAGACATAGTTAGCCACTTCTTGTTTGGAGTTGTCTTCCTCGTCCGAAGAGCTCGATTCATCCCAAGTAGCCGAAAGTGATTTCTTTTTTAGTGTTGGCTTCTTCTTCAAATGAGGACATTCATTCTTGAAATGTCCTGATTTTTTGCATTCATAGCAAATGACATTGTCCTTCTTCAGTTCTTTTTTATTTTTATAGTTCTTGTTCTTTTTTATAAATTTTTTAAATTTTTTTGATAACAAAGCAATATCATGGTTCTCATCACTCGAGGTTTCACTTGAGGAGTCATTTGTTATCCAAAGTGCTACAACCTTCCTATTCTTTGGAAGGAGTTCATCAAGCTCATCACGAACTTTACAATTTAGTTCATATGTCATAAGAGAGCCAATCAATTCTTCAAGAGGCAAGTTATTTAAGTTTTTAGCCTCTTGGATAGCAATTACTTTAGGATCCCAATTTTTAGGTAAAGATCTCAAAATCTTACTAACTAATTCAAAATTTAAAAAATATTTTTCAAGTGCTTTTAGGCACATCCGTGAAACGGGTGTACATGTCTCCAATGGACTCACTTGGTTTTATTCGAAACAACTCATAGTTATGAACTAAAATATTTATCTTGGATTCTTTTACTCTACTAGTCCCCTTATGTGTGATTTCTAGAGTGTGCCAAATATCAAAGGCCGATTCACAAACGGAAACATGATTAAACTCATTCTTATCAAGAGCACAAAACAAGACATTCATAGCCTTGGCATTTAAAGAAAAATTCTTCCTTTCCAAACCATTTAGTTCATTCATTGGCTTGGAAGATTTTTCAAAATTCATTCTCAACAATACTCCATAGATCAAGGTCCAAAGAGATAAGAAAAATACACATCTTTGTCTTCCAAAACGTGTAATCCATCTATTGAACATGGGAGGACATGAGATGGAATGTCCCTCATTCACGCTAAAACAAGCCATTTACTCAAGTGGGTTTTAATCCAAAGAGTAAGTACTTTGCTCTGATACCAATTGTTAGAATCAATTGGCACTAAGATGGGGGGGGGGGGGGGGGGGGGGGGGTTGAGTTAGTGCAAGTGTAAATTTTTCATTTTAAACAAAAACGTTTCAGTTTAAGCACGTTAAGAAGATCCAAAACTTGTTGTTCAAATAAAGCAAGTGAATGATAAGAAGATTGCTAAGTTACTTACTTACTAATTACTTAAGAAAGAGCAAGGAAGTCCGAAAGATAAGAAATATCGTAAGTGAAATGTTTGCTTTCAAAGAGTAAACAAGATCAGAAGTATTAATAAAGAAAGTAAAAGATGAACTCACAATTTTTATAGTGGTTCAGCACCAACGGCCTATGTCCACTCCTGAGTCCTCCTTCTTGAGGCACACCGACGTCCACTACCAATCTTCTTTGGGTGAAGACCAAACCCTTACACTTTGCTTACAAGGAAGACTTTGAGAAAATTTATAACTCTAAGCTATCTCCCTTCCCATTTCTTTTTCTTACAAATCACATCCAATTTCTTTTTCACAGAGTTTAATTGCCCAAAAAGAGTTGGTGAATGCAAGAATACTTGGGGTATTTATAGACCCCAAGTGGATTCAGAAATTGGAGCCAAGAATCAAACATACCCGAAAAAATTAGGTACAGGCAGTTTACCCGCTGACCTAGGCGGCTCAACCGCCCGAACACTAGGGTACGGGTGGTTTACCCGCCGGCCCTGGGCGGGTCAACCACCGAAAGTATCCAGATTCATGGGTATGGGCAGTTCAATCGCCCAGCCTGGGCGGGTTATCCATCATCAATTGCCTGAAAGCCCGGGCGACGACGGTACACCCACTCACCGACGATTTACCCGCCAGAATTTCCGTAAAAGTGGTTCCCTCCACTTTCCAAATTTTGGCTTGAACCTGATGTTAACCAACCCTCTGGTCAACCAATTGAGCTCAACCTGAGCTCAATCAAACCCCAATAGTGGACCCGGTTGCCTTATTGAGTTGATTTGAATTTCATCCAAATCCAACCCAATTAGGACTCACTTCTAACTACGACTCAACGATTACAATACTTAAAGACCACAAGCTTAAATTAAGACCCAACTTCCTCCAATCCAGTAAACTCCGGCATTCTTACGATAAGTCATCCGGTCTTCTTTCAGTGATATTCTGGCATGCTCCCAGCGAGATTCCCTATCCCTTCGATAAATCTCCTAGTGAACTCTCGGTGAGGTCCCACTACATCGTCCAAACTCGACCCGATGCCTAAGCTTGATCTTGGCCCATTACTTGGTTGTAACTTCATTGCTCCTATCATAGTTAGACCTGCAAATCTTCCTCTAACACACATGTTAAATAAACACTTATCAATTGATCTCATCATCAAAATATGAGATTCAACATCATGGTCATCATCACTCGAGGTTTCACTCAAGGAGTCATCTGTAGTTCTTAGTGCTACATCATTCCTGTTCTCTGGAAGGGGTTCATCAAGCTTATAATGAGCTTTACAGTTCAGTTCATATGTCATGAGTGAGCCAATAAGTTCTCTAAGAGGCAAGTTATTTAAATATTTGACCTCTTGTATAGCAGTTATTTTAGGATCCCAACTTTTAGGTAGGGATCTTAAAATTTTACTCACAAGTTCAAAATTCAAAAAACATTTTCTAAGTGCTTTAAGTTCATTGACAACATCCGTGAAACGGGTGTACATGTCTCCGATGGACTCACTTGGTTTCATTTTAAATAATTTATAACTATGAATCAAAATGTTAATATTAGATTCTTTAACTTTACTAGTACCTTCGTGTGTGATTTTTAGTGTATACTAAAGTCATAAGCAGTTTTACAAATAGAAACTCGATTAAATTTATTTTTGTCGAGAGCACATAATAAGACATTCATAGCCTTTGCATTCAATGAAAAAGCCTTTTTTCATATTCTTCCATTCATTCATGGGCTTAGAAGATTTCTCAAAATCATTTTCTATAATGTGTCATAAATCAAAATCCATGGAAATCAAGAAAATTCTCATTCTAGTTTCCCAATAAGTATAATCCGTTCCATTGAACATGAGCGAATGTGCAATAGAATGCCCCTCATTCATACTAAAAGAAGTCATTTACTCGGGTTTTTAGTCCAATAAGTAGCACTTGGCTCTGATATCAATTGTTAGGATCAGTTGGCACTAAGATGAGAAGGGGGGGGGGGGGGGGGGGGGGGGGTTTGAATTAGTGCAAGATTAATAATACTCGTTTTTAAAATCTTGCTTTTGAAAAGTGAAGAAGAGTGGAAGCTTCCTTTTTATATTTCGTTAAAACCAATCAAAAGCCGATTTAGAAAAAGTGGAGAGATTGAAGCCCGTATCTAACTATCAAGTGATTAAGAGCAATTAAAGTAAAATATAAAGCAAATAAGACGGACTCACAGTTATAGTGGTTCGGCCTCAACCTGACCTACGTCCACTCCCGAGTCTCATTCCCCGATGTCCACCGGCATCTACTATCAATCTTCTTTGAGTGAAGATCAAACCCTTACAGCTTCCTCTCTCCTTTTACTAGGCTTAGGAGATGAACCTTACAACATTACAAGGGAGAATTATAAGTTTTACAAGACTTTCCTCTCTCCCTTATCCCTTTTCTTTTTCTTATAATTTTTACACAATTTATCATAGAATTTCAAGCCCAAAATTGTTGTGTAAAATGCAAGAAAACTTGAGATATTTATAGGCCTCAATTAGCTTTAGAATTTGGAGCCAAAATTTCAAATGCACCCGAAAAAGTCGAGTATGGGTAGTACCACCATCGGTACTAACGACGTCACCATCGAAAGCAACCCAAAAAATAGGGCGACGATTGTACAACTGTTAGGAATCCCGGAAAAGTGATTCCCTTCATTTTTCTAATCTTGACTTGTACTTTCTATTGACCACTTCTAAGGTCAACTAATTGAGCTCGACTTGAGCTCAATCCACTCTCTATAGAGGACCCTGTTAGCCTCACTTAAATTAATTTGGATCCTTCTAAATCTAACTCAAGTATGACTCAACCTTAACGATGCTAACTATGACTTAACTAATTACAATCAACATGACCAACAAATTCAATCAAGACCTTCACAACTCCCGACAAGCATTTCGGCTACCCCTGATAATCTTCTAACGAGTTTTGGTCTTCTTCTAGTGAATTCTCTTGTGCCATCCTGGCAAGCTCCTAATACCCTCGATGAGCTCCCGACGCATTCCGGGCGAGTTCCCAACTACATCGTCCTCACTCCGGCCTGATGCCTGGACTTGACTTTGGCCAAACCTCTAATTATTATTTTCTCTCTATCGTAGTTATTTCTACATCAATAAAATTTAACAACCTTGTTAGATCAATAACCCATCAATTATTTTGATCATCAAAATATAAGATTCAACAGGAGCTTCAAATCATATGTATGGTATTTAAAAATTATTTTTTGAAATAGATACAAGTTATTCTAGTAATATTACATTTAAGGATCTATCTTAAATACTAGTAAGGGGCAAACATAAAATTTTTTTTGGACTTAATAATAGTAAAGAATTATACATTCAGATATTTATTATCTTTCTTATATGGAAAATAATATATTAAGTTTAGGGTAATTGCTTGAAAAAGGTTATGATACTGAGATGAAAGATATGGATCTTTTAATTCATAATAAAAATAAAAAAATTAACTTCACATATGAAAATGGTAAAAAACTATTTGCTATACATTTATGCAATTTTGATCAATCAAATTTTTGAAAATTAATATTGAGGATAATTCTACATTATGGCATCTAAGATATGCTAGCTTAAAATTTGAAGTTTTATAACTTTTAAAGAAATAAAATATAGTGATATAATTATCAAGAATTGCTCATCCATCAAAGTTATATGTCATAAGCAAACAAGAAAGAAGGCATTTCAAAATCAGAAGAACAAAACGAGTATGACATCAACTTGATCTGGTGCACTCAGATGTTTTTGACCCTATCAATCAAATATCACTTAGAGGAAGCAAGCATTTTCTTACCTTCATTAATTATCATAGTGGTAAAACTTGAGTTTATATGTTAAAGGAAAAGATTTTTTTAAAAACAAACTCAAAGAATTTAATTAAAGGAGAAAAATGCTTTAAAACAAATAAAGGTGATGAATTCATGTCAAATGAATTAAAAAAATTTATAAAAATAATAAAATTTTATCTCAATTCACCGTATCATACACATTTTAATTAAATAGTGTCTCAGAAAGAAAAAAAAAATGGAACTATAGGTTCGATATGAAAGGAATGAAGATTTCTTAAAGAATTTTGAGGAGATGTTGTTACTTGTGTAGTTTATTTGTTTAATAGATTTCCTACAAGGTCAATTAGTAATATTACACCAGAAGAAGTATGGAGCTTACAAAAATCAAGAGTCGATCATTTGAGAATTTTTGAAAGTATTGCATTTGCTAAGATACTAGAAGAAAAAAATATAAAACTTGAGGATAAAAGTTAGAAAAGTATATTGTTAAGTTATACTGAGAATTTCAGTAGTTACAAAATCTACAATCTTATCACAAATAAAGTTATGATGTTAAGAGATGTTGATTTGATGAACAACAGATTTGTAACTAAAAAATGATGAGTAGCATAAGAAAGCTATAGCTTCGTAAGAGGATGATATAATACAAGCAAACATTAAAGAGTGTTTGCCTAAATCGTCATCTAGATTGGCTAGGTCATATGATTCAAGAAGTTCGATTATAAAAGGATAAGGCACTATATGATGTGACTCGAAGAATTGATATTAATAATGATGAGCTTTCTTTATTTTATTTTTTTACATGATATAATCCATTAACCTTCGAAAAAGCTAGTAGAGAAGAAAAATGATAACAAGCTATTAGTGAGGAAATGTATGCTATTAATAAAAATAATATATGGGAGCATACTACACTTCTAGAAAATCATCAAATGATTGGTTTTAAGTGGATCTTTAAAACAAAAACAAATACAAGAGCCAGTTGGTTTCAAAGGGATGTAAACAATAATATAGGATCAACTATTAAGAAATATTTACATCAATTGCTAGACTTGAGACCTTATGATTACATATCTCCCTAGTAGCTCAAATAAAATGAAAAACTTTATAGATAGATGTCAAATCAGTATTTCTTAATGGATTTATTGAATAAGATATATATATTCAATAACCCCTAAGTTTTATTATTCATGAACAACAAGACAAGATATACAATTTGAAGAGAGCTCTTTATGAGCTTAAACAAGCCCCACAAGCATATAATTCTTAGATAGATGATTATTCTATTCAAAATAGTTTTTCTAAAGGTTGACATGAACATACTCTTTATAAAAATTTAACTCTGACAGGGATATCCTATTTGTATGCCTGTATATAAATGATTTATTTTTTAAGTAATAGTGTCTCCATTATTAAAGATTTTAAATCACTCTTTGAATGAGGAGTTTGAGGTGGCCAACTTTGGCCTAATGACTTATTTCCTCGATATCGAAGTTATATAAGACAATAAAGAATTTTTATCTCAAAAGAAAATTATATAAAAGAGATCCTAAAGAAGTTCTCCATAGAAGATTGTCATCCTACTGATACACTTATGGAATATAGCACCAATTTGACCAAGGAAGGTGAAGGTAAACCAATCAATCTAACTTATTATAAAAGTCTAGTTAGATGTTTATGATATTTGACACACACTCAACTTGATATATTATTTAGAGTTAGTTTAATAAGTGGATACATGAAAGCTCCTAAGACATCTCAGTTAAAGGTCGTTAAAAGAATTTTATGATATATTAAAGGGAAAATAACTATAGCATATTCTATTCATTATCAAGAAGCTTAGAGTTCATTAGATATAGTTGTAGTAATTGGGTTGGAATGTCGCGAACTTAGCTAGTTTTACATAAGTCGTGCGACACCATCGCGTGTCCATCCGCAAAGGTCAACCTCCTCGAAACCTCTTATGGTACCTTAATACCTACAAAAGATAAAATGGGTTAGAGTAAGCATTTTCCATGGGATTCACAAGCAACCATTTCAGCAAACACTTTATATAGCTAATGCAAATTACAACCATAAACTTTACAAACTCTGAACGATCACATACAAAAGATCATAGTTCATTACAGACTCAAGTCCCCATAAGTGTCCACATTACATAACTCACATTTACATGCCAAAATCAACCATGAAAGTTAACTAAATTAGAACTGTCAAGCCTACTGCAAGCCTACTACTTGTTGTACAAAACATGTACAAAAATCAAAAGACACGAACAAATATGAGCATTACATCGAACACCTTATTTATATTTTTATCCTTGACATTCTTCCCCACTTACTCCTTCGACATCCTCGTCGAAGCCGCTGCATCTTCATGCCTTTTGCTGAATCTTCAATCTTCTACTTTGGCTATAACATGCTTCTTGGGTCCCAGCTGCTCTCCACTGCTATTGTTGAGTAGTCGAACTTTGATCCACCATGCTGCTTCAACTCATATATAACTAACTCAAGTGTGGGGTCGGCTAAGTTATATTAATCTTTGTTGATTCTTGTGGATCCTTTCGATAAAGGAAAAGACATTCCTTATTTTGCGCTTGTATCTCAAATGTCTCATGCCACTTAAACTGGGTGGATACTTGTTAGAGCTTTAATACGTATCATCTTATAAACTTTGAAGTTTTTTTAATATCCTTCCTTTACAAAATTCACTCATCAATTCTTCTTCAACTTAGTTGTCACTTCCAAGTAGATTCACATCACTTTTACTTTCGATTGACATTCTATTGAGAAATAAAATAGACAATCTACTCTCAATAGCACCGATCACCAATGGTGATGATTTGATAACTATTATCTTTCAGTAGGTTTCTTCGAAGGATCTTTAAACTTTTACAGAACTGGGGTACTCGATTCCACCCATTCCCTTAGGAGTCGAAAAAGGCAAAGTTACTTGATTTCGCCCACCTCCTCGAGGTTGTACTTTATGCATCAAGCAAGTTACTAGTCTTCATCTGCTCTTTACTCACCCTTCTGAAACACTCAAAATGTTTGCACTCCTTGCATTAAGTTAGCTACCGTGATTCACCTTTTCTCTGTTATCAAACTTTCATAATGCAAGAAGTTTTGCTCGAAAAGAGCAAAATTTTACCCCAACTTAGATCAAATCTTTGATAGTTTTGGTCATCTCTAGGATTGTACCATCTTCTCCATCATCTTTGTTGCCTACTCCTCTGAGTAGAAAAGGTACAACACCACATACTGCCTACTTCGTTCCTTGGTCGAACAGTCTTGCATCAACCTGAAGTCCCCTACTTTCGACTATCTTAATAATAAGCCCATTGACACTGATCTTATGAAGTTACTTGACCTCTACCCTTCAGTCTTGTCCTGGTACTTGGAGTTTGCCTCTACATTCTCCATCTCCTCGGCCCCTTTCATGACCAACGGTCTCTCTCCATGAGAGCAAGGGATCGATGACTCCATGGAAGTCCCACCTCTGCGGCACATAGCATTGCCAAGCCCATCGCACTACTATTTGTTACTTTGCATCTGCGTCTCTTTCTTCGTGATCAGTAAATCCGCCTCTATTACTTCGTGACACTCCTCCGAGTCCATCTCCATTCTGATAGACACTTTGCTTTTGGGTAGCTAAGCCCCTCTGGACTCGTTGTTGCTTCCTCACCCCTTTCGACCACCTACTTCAACACCTCTGTATTCTCCAAGTAGTTCTCCTTAGTTGATAGAAAGACAGATTACAACTCTCATGCATGGCCTCCGTCATCCTGTTGTAGGGCTTGTGCCGATTTTATCCTCCTTAGCTTCCTTGGCAGCAACGTTCGCTTACTCGGCCTTGTCCTCTGACTTGTCGGGCTCCCTTAAGCGAATATAAGCACTAAAATAGTCTAATTCTCCAATCGCTCTGATTATACCTCTGTATGATCAAATCCCCCTATGGGACTAACTGTACTTACACTTGGAATTCTCCCTCGTTACTACACAGCCCCAATATGCTGATGATCAAGAATTTCATCTGATATAAGATTCGATGCGTGCACGAAAGACCCACCTCTATAGTATTATGGTATCCTTGAATCCATAGCCCTTCTTGTCATCATGTTGTTTACCAAAGTGGAGCTCCCAGTAGCTCCTGATCATACCTCTACATGATCACACCCCCCACGGGATTTTTTTTCACATGTGTTGTATTGCCTCGAACTATTTCACCATGATCCGCTGCACCATGTCTCCATTGCATTTAGATTCTTGTGGGATGAACTCGAACTACGATCTCTCTATGTGTGGCCTCTGCCTGTACATCGTAGGGCCTCTGCCACCTCCAATTGTGTTTGCTCTTTTTAATTAACCTTTGCACACCCATTCATGGGTCACACCTAGACGAAGCATCATTCTAGGATAGTCTGTTACCTAGTAGCTTTTGAAGTTCACAGACTTCGCTGAAAATGGTGCACCATTGTGTGGATTCTGGGCCTCTATCCCCCACCAGCATAATCTTCGTTATACACCGCTTTCTTCGTGACAACTCGAATGATAGTATTGTGGCATATTCTGAAAGAGTACCCGCCTCTGTGTCCTCTTGCCCTGTGCTAAGGCCTTCTGATCCCAACTTCGCCTCTGCAAGTTGAATCACCTTAGTTCATTCGTCAAATGCATTTTTAAGACAAGGTGCATATACCTCGAAGCTCCCTTCATCTTTGGCACCATGCAAAATGAGTCTATTCTAATAGAATGAAGAACCCATGGAACGACATGATCCCTCTCTTGCCTCTACAAGAGTTCATGTCCTTAACCTCTATTCAATGAAATCTCTATGCCTCCGCTCCATGTTTCATCTTCTACGTTGACTCCCCTTATGCGGCTTGGATACTTCACCAAGTTACACTCAAGTTGCTCCACCTCTCAATTTGCATTGAGTTGAGGGTGGCCCTTGTTGGGAAACCAAGCTAGAGCATCACATGCATAGTAAAAGATGAAAATAAAATAGATTTTTCACGTAGATCAAATCATCGTGCAAAATATTGGATCGTGAGAAAAATCATAAAATCAAAAAACTGTATTATATGTGAGATTGTTTACCTAAGGAGATCGTATATCCCTCTTTTTCTAGATCCAGATGGAGAAGATTAAGGAGGTCAAACGTCCTCCTATCTAGCAGTATCTATACGATGGATCATTGCAGCGATACTCCTCCAATAATAGCCCCAAGTCTCGTAACTCTTGCGTAGCTTCTCGCACTGAACTTGGAAGAAAATCCTCTATCTTCTTCGCTGCCCTCTCATGCCTGAGAGGGCTAGTTGGCTGAGTAGGTTAGGGAGAGGAGGAAAATAGGAGGGGGTGGTCAAAGATGCAACCTATTATCTATGTGCCGCCCCTACCTCCTATTTATAGAGAGCCACCAATACCTTAGTGCATCCTGCCTTAATGGGTATTGGATCTCCATCCAATTACCCACTAACACTGGATTATTGGATCTTTATCCAATAATTTCCTTTGGCCTATAATTGAGCCTCATGCAAGGAGCTCATAAGTGTAGGGTCTCATCTAATGAGAATATGGGCTAATTTGATCTCTATCCAATCCTCTATTCACTGAAGCATCCATCATATGTGTGTGACCCCTAGGCCCGATGCCGAGCTGTCCGTGAGTCACTCCCATCAGATTTTCTTATGATAGAGTGAATTATTATCCCCATAATAATTCACTCGACTCATCGACTATAGACGTACTAGATCATTACATTGTAATCCCTAAACGGTACAAGGGGATCGAATCCATTGAAAATATATATTCATAATTATCGTGTATCTATAGTCTCTCATCCAACTAATATCACAGAGATTATATATTGGATATAACATTGTCAGGCCACATACAGAATCTATCTGAGTCTCGCTTTAATCAGATTCTTTCGGAGAACTCCTCTCTCAATCCGAATGATCCTGGCTAGGGATTTGTCTGAGCAAGCACATATAAGATATTCCTCTTATGATACCGAGAGTGGATGATCCTTTGTTGATACTTAATTGCCTTCATATGATTGACTACCAATCCCGATAATCAACTATACCATTTCTAAAACTTTCTAGACCTGTAAGTCCAGTGTCAAAGAAAGGATTACTCATACAAGGCATCCTTGGTGTCTCAAGTCTAAGGATCAGATACACAACTGGGACTACAGAATCGGTATATGACATTATATATCATTAACCATACAACATTCCGTAAGCGGATCAATCAATAAACTCATTCTCCTATGAGCACCTATATTATGTCCTTAGTGTCTTTATACAAGTGGCTATGAGACCAACCGCCTCTATTATATGGACGGGTATATAGTACACCGATCTGTCTGGTTATTTTGATGTCCCTCTCGAGTAACCTATGATTGAGATTATTTAGGATCTATGTTTAAAAGTGAATCGATCTCATTATTGTGATCTCACCATGATCTGATTCTGATTGCATAGAACCAAGGACATCATTATATATATATATATATATGTGTGTGTGTGTGTGTGTGTGTGTGTGTGTAACAGATATAATATGAGAATATGTCAATAATAATCATAAGCGAAAAAGATCACATAGTACATCACATATGCCATCACTTATATGATTGGCTTGTAGCGCACTTATAACCAACCAGCAATCTCCCACTTGACCTAAAGCCAATCATCTATATGTCTGATCCCCATTAGACCCCTATGATGCTCAAATATAATCTGAGCCAATGACTTCGTTAGTGAATATGCAAAATTATCTTTGAATGGAACTCTTTCCGTTGCTATATCTTTATGGGCTATGATCTCTCTAATCAGATAGAACCTCCTCCAACGTGCTTAGATTTTTGATGAAGCCTGGGTTCCTTTGCTTGAGTGATCGCCCTGTTATTGTCACAGTATATGGGAATCGGCTCCACGTTGCTCAGCACGACTCCTAAATCTCTAATAAACTTCTTCATCCACACCCCTTCCTTTGTTGCTTCTGCTGCAGCAATGTACTCTGCCTTTGTAATCGAGTTAGCAGTAGTATGTTACTTGGAACTCTTTCAGCTTACTGCTCCTCCATTTATGGTGAAAATATACCATGAGTTTGACTTGATATCATCAATGTTGGACTGGAAATTCGAGTCCGTATAGCCCACAACTTAGAGGCTACCTCCTCTATATACCAGCAAAAGATCCTTAATCATTTTCAAGTACTTAAAGATACACTTTATTGCCTTTCAGTGTTTCAAACCTGGATCCGCCTGATACCTGCTCGTGACACTCAGAGCATGCGCTATATCAGGCTTGGTACATAGCATAATATACATGATAGAACCCTCTAACTAAGACGGGTATCTTATCTATATGTGTCCTTTCTTTAGAAGTTTTTAGGGACATACTCCTAGAAAGTGACATTCCATGTCTCATCAGTATGAGATATCTCTTAGAATTTTTCATGCCAAACTTTTTAACAATAGAGTCTATGTACCTAGATTTGGACAAGCCAGACATCCTCTTGAATCTATCTCTATCGATCCAGATCCCCAAAATATATGATGCTTCCCCTGAGTCCTTCAAAGAGAAGTTTATGGATAGCCAATCCTTTACTGTGGAAAGCATTCCTACACCATTCCCAATGATTATGATATCTCCACATATAGCACCAAGAAGGTGATAGCGCTCCCATTTACCTTCCTGTACATACAAGGCTTATCTTTGTTCTTAACGAAGTCATAAGATCTGATCGCCTCATCAAATCTTATGTTCCAACTTTAGAAAGCTTACTTCAATCCATAAATGGACTTGAGCAACCTGTATACTTTATCTGGACTCTCTCTGGATACAAATCCCTCTGGCTATATATATTATATACACCTCATCTTCGAGTTTGCTATTGAGGAATATCGTTTTCACATCCATTTGCCAGATTTCATAGTCATAGTGTGCTACAATAACCGAAAGAATTCTGATGGATTTAAGCATGATTACAAGTGAAAAGATTTTGTCATAGTCAACTCCTTATCTTTGATGATATTCTTTAGCTATCAGCCTTGCCTTATAGGTCTCCACCTTTCTATCCACTCCGATCTTCTTCTTGAAGATCCATTTGCAACCGATGGGTACGATACCCTTAGGTGCATCAACAAGGTTCCAAACCTTGTTAGAGTATATGAAATCCATCTTACAATTCATGGCTTCTTGCTACTTCCCAGAGTCTATACTTATAATAGCCTCCTCGTAGGTCTAAGGATCAACATCCTGAGAGTCATCTCCACTGATATGTGTTAGGATCAATTGACACTAAGAGGGGGGGTGAATTAGTGCAAGAGAAATAGTACTCATTTAAAAACTTTCTTTCGTAAAGTAGAGAGCAAACAACGGAAGCTTTTCTTCATATTTCAGCAAAACCGATTTAAAGTCGATTTGAAAGAAGTAGAGAGATTGAGGCTCGTATCTAAATAGAGAGTGATTAAGAGCAATCAAATGTAATAAGTAAAACAATTAAAGCAAACTTACATTTATAGTGGTTCAGCCTCAACCGACCTACGTCCACTCTCCAAGTTCTCCTCCTTGAGGCACACCAACATCCACTATCGATCTCCTTTGGGTGAAGACCAAACCCTTACAACATGAGGTTACAAGGGAGACCCTTTACAAGAATTTTTTTTAACTCTAAGCTCACTCCCTTCCCCTTTTCTTTTTCTTACAATTCACACAAGTTTTTCACAGAGATTTAATCCCTAAAATTATTGTATGGAATGCAAGAAAACTTATAGTATTTATAGGCCCCAAATGGCTTCATAATTTTAGAGCAAAAATTTAAACATATCCGAAAAATCTGGGTACGGGTGGTTCACTCGTCGGTGCTAGCAGTGCAACCGCCGAAAGCATCCTAAAAATAAGGTCCTAGCGATTTAGTCACTGACCTGGCGGCTCAACCGCCGTCAGCCGCCCGAAAACCTAGGCGGCGATGGTACAACCACCGCTCACAAGCGGTTCAGTCGTTGGAATTTTTGGAAAAGTGGTTCCCTCCACTTTTTAAATTCTAACTTGAACCTTATGTTGACCAATTCTCTAGTCAATCAATTGAGCTCAATCAATCCCCTCTAGTGGATCTGGTTGTCTCTTTGAGTTGATTTGGATTCCTTCCAAATCACACTCAATTTGGACTCTACCTTAACCTACGACTTAAGGATTATAACTATACATGACCACCAAGCTTAATTAACGACCTCACTCCCGTAATCTAGCAACCTCCGACATTTCCTGCGACGAGTCTCATGGTCTTCCTCCGGCAATCTCCCAGCATGTTACTAGCGATCTTCCTAATACCTTCGGCGAAGTCCTAGTGAACTCTCAGCGAACTCCCACCGCATCACCCAAACCTTGGCCCGATGCCTATGTTTGATCCTAAGTCCATGTTTGGGCTATAACTCCTTTTCACCGTCATGGTTAAACCTGCATGATGCTAATTATGACTTAATTAATTACAATCATGACTAACAAATCCACTTGAAAGCCTTCCCAACTCCCGGCAAGCCTTTCGACTACCCCCGATAATCTTTCGGCAAGTCTTGATCTTCTTCTAGCAAACTCCCTGGCACCATCCTGGCAAACTCCCGATACCCTCGGCGAGCTCCCAACGCACTCCAGGCGAGTTCCCAACCACATCGTCCTTACTCCGGCCCAATGCCTCGACTTGACTTTGGCCAATCCTTTGATTGTAATATTCTCTCTGTCGTAGTTAATCCTGCATCAGTCAACTCTAACAACCTTGTTAGATCAATAGCCCATCAATTGATTTTATCATCAAAATTTGAGATTCAACAATATGTCTCATATATCTTTTAGGAGGATGAAATACTTTGCTAGACTTGTGGAAAGTTAGAACTTGTGTGCTAGGTACGTGAACAGACTCGGACTCTGGAATGGTGCTTGAGCTAGGTTCCTCAACCTTGCTTAACTCTTATCTCACTACCACTGTTTCCACCAAGAATGTGTTCCTTCTCAAAGAGCATTGCTCTCTTGGCAACAAAGACCTTATGGTCCTCGGGATGATAGAAATAATACCCCAAAATCTCCTTAGGGTATCCCACGAGTGTGCATCATTCCGTCCTTCATTCTAACTTGTCGGGGTTGTGTCTTCTAATGTGGGTAAGATAGCCCCAAATCTTAACCCTCTTAAGATCATACTTCTTTCCTTTCTATATCTCATATGATGTATACATTACTAATTTTGATGGAACTTTGTTCATAATGTAAGCTGCAGTCTCTAGCGCATATTCCTAAAATGAGACAAGTAGGTAAGTGAAACTCAACATAGACCGTATCATTTATAATAGTGTGTGATTCCTCCTTTTTGATACACCATTGAGCTAAGGAGGTGTTCACTGGGATATAATCTCATGATCTCTGAGGAATTGGGTGAACTCTGTACTCAAGTATTCTCCTTCTCGATCTCATCGAAGAGTCCAATACTCTTTCAAATCTGGTTCTATACCTCATTCTTATATTTTCTGAATTTCTTAAAGGCCTCGGACTTGCACTTCATCAAGTACACATGTCTATACCTGGAGAAATCATCAATGAAGTTAATGAAGTATGAGTAACCGCCTATAGCCTGAGTCGACATAGAACCACATGTATCACTATGTACGAGTTCCAGTAACTAAGTGACTCTCTCTCTAGTTCCAATAAAGGAGAGTTGGTCATTTTCCTATGAAGACAAGGTTCACAAGTTGTATACAGCTCATAGTCAAACGGATCTAAGTATTGTTAAAAGATAAAGTTGTTGTAACAATAGTAGCAGAATGGTCAGACTGTTGAGGGAAATCCTCAACGCCTAATCCTTTGAACCTTCTCCCTTCTTGTATAAATAGTTATGAGTGAAGGAATAAACAAGTGCACTTCATTTCCTTCTAATCTCTTTTCTCATTTCTATCATGGTATCAGAGTCGCTTGCTTAGAGTAAGCTTTATTCTCGCTGTCAAATGACAGCAAATCCCCACCGCGTCCGGTTGAGTGCAATAGCCCCTTCTTCTTCGTCACTGATGGGCTGACACCTCATGAAGTGCATCACGAACGGTCGATGCCACCCATTCGGCCCGCTTACTGCCCCATCCTCCACATTCCTTTCTATTATTGTCAAATGACAGTTCTTCTCCGCCATTTTCTATACGGCCCTTTAGATCTACCGGCTTCCTGCTCTTCCCTTTTTTGTCTTCACAGCAGCTCCTTTCTGCAAAGCCGCAGCCATCGATCGACTCCTCTTCTGCAAAGCTGTGACCTCTATTTCCTGATAAAAATAGAGCATCACTGTCGCACCCATCGCTTCCTCGCTGCTGCAACCATCGCAGCAACAACCCGACCGCCTCTCCTCTTCGGTGCAGATTCCCCTTTACATCTATGACCTCAGCCTCCGTTGTTGTCGACTCCTCTCATCTGCAGCCACAGCCCTCACCGGCTACAACCTCAACCTTCTCCTACAGCCCTCATCAGCCGCCAACAGCTTGCCTTCCTTGCTACAACCCTTTCTGCTATCGTTGCTACCTCTTCCTCCTTGCCACTGCCCAACGGTGCATAGCCTTGATCGTTGGTTGTTGCCTTCTGCTCCCAGCCATCGACCACCACTGCCCTCAACCTCTTCATCGGTAGTCGACGCACGTCCTTGGCTGGCAGCAACATAAATTGGGTGACATTGGTCACCAAACATTACGATCTGCACCGATCATAGTAGTCAACACCTGATCTACATCAGCAGTCACTTTTCTACAGCGTTCATTTGCTGCCATCACCGATCACTAGGCAAAAAGAACACCATCTACTTCAACCGAACACTACAGCTCTCTGGCTTCAATCTCCAGTCCCTTGGCACGAAGAGAACCCCAATAACAGTAGCCACCTCTCAGCTCTCTACTGTAGTAGCCCACCTGCACGGCCTTGCTGCAGATTTCATTTTGGCCGAGAGCAGCTTTTATTCTCGCCGAGAGCAACATCTATCCCTTATCCATCGGGACCACAACACTGCAATCCAGTATCTCCTACCTTTAGCAAGGCATATCTTCTGGACCCAGATGCGATAGTGATTGGTATTTATTTTTCTCTTAATGTCTTCGTCATCTACCTCTCAAGTTTCAGTTACTATTCCCGTAGGGAGCAATAGTACTTCTCAATATATAGGGCTTGTCTCTATCAATGCATTAACCCTCATCCCCTTCAATTTGTCCATAGGAGGGAACTACGGATCCTAGCGTCATCAATTCTCTAATCTCCTCTTTAGATATGATTTACTAGGTTATGTTGATGGATCTTTTAGTTGTCCACTAGAAATGATTGACATTTTGAGGGCAACAAGTCAAGTACCAAATCCATAGCATAAGTTATGGTTACGTTAAGATCGTCTCATTCTCTAGGCGATTCAAGCTTCCATCGCTGGTTCCGTCGCACCACTTACATTTTCCTGTGCTACTGCTACTGAAGCCTGATGCAAGTTGCAAAGTACATTAGCAAATCGTTCGCACACTCGTATGCTTGGCCTCATCTCAAGTCTAATGAACACCAAACAAGAGGGAAGTACCATCGATGATTATCTCCAAAATATAAAGATTATCATTAATGATTTAGCTTTAATAGGGCACAACCTTAGTGATGATGAAGTTATTATGCACACCCTTAATGGTCTTAGGGCTGAGTACAAAGAATTAACAATAGCAATATGAGCACATGACTTGTCGCTATCATTTGAGGAGCTATACGACAAGTTGACTAACTACAAGACATGTCTAAAGCACGAACATAGGGCACCAGGACCACCTATTACTGCTCAAGTAAGTCACAAATCTAAAAAGAAGAGCAATCAATATTCTAAGCCTATCAACAAGGGTCTAGGGCAAGCACCGTCTCAAGGTAGCAACATCAATGACCAACAGCCTTAGCCTCCTACTCCCATGCCTCAAGATAGCAATATCAATTGTCAACAGCCTTGGCGTCATGCTCCTATCCATCAACAACGAATAGTCTGCCAGCTGTGTGATAAGGTTGGTCACTCTACCAAGGTCTATCGGTCTCATCCTCGACCTTCAGCTACCATGCCCTAAGCGCATCTCGCTGCTGCCCCGACTTCTGATCTGTTAGGATCAAAGCGGCACTAAGAGGTGGGGGGGGGGGGGGGGGGGTTGTGAATTAGTGCTAATGAGAAATCTTTTTCGATTTGAAAATTTTGCTTAATGAAAACCGTATCGAAAATACATTTAAGTGTAGAGATGTTTGTAATAGTGCAAGAAAAGATAATAGATAGTTAAATAATAGAGCAATGAAGTTAAAGAGCAAAGAAAAGGAAGCAAACCGATTCTATAGTGGTTCGGTCTCGTGACCTACGTCCACTTCCCGATTCCTCCTCCATTGAGGCCACTGACTTCCACTATTGATCTTCCTTCAATGGGTGAAGATCAACTGCCCTCTTATAACTCTATTCTCATTTTTCAGGTTTAGGAGGTAACCTTTACAAGACTCAAAGCTCTCCCTCAAACAAAAAACTACACAAGTTAAAATGAGGAGAAGCTCTCAATTACAATAGCATTTTCATAATATTTTTGCTCTTAATTACTTGCATACCTCAGGCAAGAAAGGATGGGGTATTTATAGGCCCCAAATGGCTTCAAAAGTGAAGCCAAAAATCAATTTTTAAGTGATCCCGAGGTGCTAATCTCGAAGACTGCGTTCTGGGCGGTTCAGCCGCTTGACAGCTTGGGAGACTGTGTTCTGGCAGTTCAGCCTCCTGATAGTCTAGGAGACTGTGTCTAGGCGGTTCAACCGCCTGACACACTTTCGAAGACTATGTTATCTTGGAGACTTTATCTTTGAAGATCATGCCTTATCTGACCTTGGGTTACTAAAATGACTTTTATAATGAGTCCAAATCAGCCCCAATTAAGGCCTAATTACCTCTTAATTGAGTTAGTAAAACTAACTCTCATTATTATGCTAACTATGATACTCAACGTACAATGTTCGTTGTCCGATCATCTCTTCGATGAACTCCCAGCATCTTTTCGATGAACCCCCGGCAAGCTCCCAATTTCCTTCGGCGAACTCCCAACGAACTTCCAGAATTCTTCCGACGAGCTCCCGATTGATAGAAGATAAGAGTAAGTTAGGATTTAGATATGATTTCCTTAACTGAATGAGGAAATAACGTAGGTTAGTTAAAGGAAATCCTCTTATCTTCATCTGTATAAATTAACGATGGATCAATGAATCAATTGGGCATTTTCATTACTTCTTCATATTTCCAACATGGTATCAGAGCCCCTCTTTCTATAAGAGAGATTTTTTTTTTTTCTTCACTGTCAAACGACAGCTTTGTCGACAACTCCGCTGCAAAACTGCAGATACTCAGGGGTCATCTGTCGCCACCCTCCCGGACATTCTCTGCTCCAAAGATCTCTCTTACCCCATCTGCAGTAGACGACGACTTCTACACCCGCTCGTCGGCATCGTCCCTCCTGTAGCCTTTGTTCTCTCTACCAAGAGCACCTGTAAGGGCCACTGCCCATCGTCTCTCGGTGCTTTGTAGAGAGGGTATAACAAGTTTTTTCTTGCTATCAAACGGTAGCAAATCCCCACCCCGTCGACTGCCCTTTTGCGAAGCCGCAATTGTCGGTCGACTCCTCCTCTGCAAAGCCGCGATCTCTGTTTTTTGACAAAAAAAAAAAAGATAGAGCATCACCAGCGCCATTTTCATTCGAGGATCTGAAGATTCGGGTCTCGCTCTATAATTGATGTCCATGTCGCTGGTCTGGCAGCCCTCTCGCTCAACCTCGCTGGCACTTGCCGTTGTCATCGCTAGCATCGGCGACACTATCAGCCTCATTGTTGCCTACCATCGGCTCACCGTTCGCTCGCTGCTGCTGCCGTCACAACAATAACTCGGTCGCTTCTCTTCGGTGCAGATCCCTCTCTGCATCGTCTCTACACCTCCAAAGAAGGGACCGCAACACTGTGGTCCTGAAGTCAGGGAAGAAAGGGAAGCACACCTTCACTACAACGGCTTCCTCATCTTCTACTTCGGCAGTTACTATGCTCGTTACCGACCCCCCTTACTCCATCAATTGCAGTCGCAACTGCTGCCCTCTCCTTAGATCTATCGCTTCTTGCTGTCAAACGATAGTCTCTCGTCGACATAGAAGCTGGAGACTTCTAGTGTGTCGGCTTTCTCAATTCCTCTACCGAGGTGTTCTTCTGCACGAGGTCATCTTCCTTGTGCACCACCATTGTCGCATCAGTACCAACAAGCAGCGACACCTTCCCTACCCCATCAGTAATAAGTTCATTCTCGCTATCAAACGGCAGTAAATCTATGACCGCAGCGTTTCTCTCGCTGCCCTTCAGATCTACCGATCGCCCCAGCCGTAGCAGCATCTCCTCCATCGAAGTCAACCGTTGTCAGACCTTCACCGCGGTTGACAACACAGCGGTCTCCTTGACATCGGGTAAAGATCTGTGTCCTTCACAGGAGCTTGATCTTGCGGGGGCATGATAGTTCGATCTAATCGGATTGTCAAATTTGGCTCTAGCAGAATCGTGTGCTCCTTTCTTCGGATTCATTGTCATCGGTTCAAGATCAACGTCTTCAGTTCAAGATCGACGTCCTTACAGGAGCTTGATCTTGCGGGGGCATGATAGAAGATAAGAGTAAGTTAGGATTTAGATATGATTTCCTTAACTGAATGAGGAAATAACGTAGGTTAGTTAAAGGAAATCCTCTTATCTTCATCTGTATAAATTAACGATGGATCAATGAATCAATTGGGCATTTTCATTACTTCTTCATATTTCCAACACCGATAACTTGTCAGCAAACTCCCGACGAACATCCTGGCAAACTTCTGGTAAGTTCTCGACAAGCTCCCGACAACATTGTCTGAACCTCGGTTGACCTCTAGCAAACTCTCGGCGAGCTCCCATTGCTCCGTCCGAACTTCGACCCAATGCTCGAACTTGACTCCGGCCTAATATCTGATTGTATTGCCTTTTACTGTCATAGTTAATCTTGCGTCATTTTCTTTAGCACACAAGTTAGATCATAAAACACATCAACTGATTTCATCATCAAAATATGAGATTCAACAATCTCCCCCTTTTTGATGATGACAACCAATTGATGACGGAGTTAACCTTAACTCCCCCTATGTATATGTCAAAGGATAAATACAACAAAATTGAATTCAAAAGAACTCAACACTTTTGAATTCAAGTATAGTATTTTCATAATTTAACCATTCATTATACCATACATAATAAAAATTTCAAAGTATTTTTTTTCTTGGTATCACATGAAAAATAATTTTAATTGATATGTTTCACATAATAAACATTTTAAACATTCACTTTATGTCATTAATACATGATAAAATTGTTAACGTAATCATCTTCTTGGTATCACATGAAAATTTCAATCATTATATTCACAATATAACCATGTCATCAATTATGATATAGCATTTATTTCAACCATTTCAAATATCTCAAAATATCTATTATGCCATCAATTATGTCATTTATCCTCCTTTGTCATAAAAAAAAAAAAAAGAAATGCTCAATTCATATTTGAACATTTATCACAAATATCCATCATTTGAACATTTGTCATTTTTGAATATTTATCATACCATTTTGTCATCAATATACTATCTCTCCCCCTTTTGTCAACAAAAATGAAAAATGTTCAACATACCTTTTCTAAACAATTGTTCAAAACAAATATTCATTTTATGATAAAATTTTAAACACAACATTTATCATATGTCATCAATCAAGTCATTTCTTTTTTTTATAAAAAAAAAGAGAAATATGCACCACACATTTGAATACTAAGTGTTCAATACATATATCAACACATTTATCATAAATATTCATTACACAGAAAGAAATCTGATCCATTTTTCCCTTCGTAAAATAAAAAAAAAAGTTTAATCTATTTCTTATCAAATTGCTTTCTTCCCCTTTATAAATAGAATAGAAGAAGAAGAAGGGGAGGGGATGTCAAAGATCCAAAACCATGTATCCCAAAATAAAATAAATTATTCATGAATTCAAGAATCAAAATATTGAAAGAGAGCTCAAAAGTCGAGGAAAGTCCAAGAAGATTATAAGAGCTACTCATGTCTTCAGAATTATCTATGTAAATTTCAAGCAAAAGCTCAAGAAATCTGAAAAATAGCAAAGCATGCATTTGGATAGTTTAACATTCATAACTCTCTTCTAAGAAAGTCAAATTGGTTTTCATTTAATGTCTTGGTGAAGATATCAGCCAATTGATGCTTAGCATCAATAAATTCTAAAGATATATCATGATTATTTATATGATCTCTAATAAAGTGAAGTCTAATATCAATATGTTTAGTTCTTAAGTGTTGAATGAGATTTTTAGTTAAACATATTGCATTAGTGTTGTCGCATTTGATAGGAATATTTTTCAAGTGAATTTCATAATATTCTAAAGTGTTTTTCATCCAAATGATTTATGCACAATATACACCAGCTGCTATGTACTCAGCTTCGGCTGTAAATAATGCAACCGAATTTTGTTTCTTAGAAGACCAAGAAACACTAGCATGTCCTAAGAATTGGCATGTTCCAATTGTACTTTTTTTATCTATTCTATAACCTCTAAAATCACCATCTGCATAAATAAGTAAATCAAAGTTTTTAGACTTAGGATACCATAAATCTAAATTAAAAGTTCCTTTTAAATATCTAAATATTCACTTAACTACCTTAAAATGAGAATATTTATGATTGGATTGAAATCTTGCACATAATTCAACACTAAACATTATATCCGGGTCTTGTAGCGATTAAATATAATAAACTACTATCATTCCTCTATATATTTTTTTATCAAAGTTTTCAACTTCATTATCCAACTTCATTATCCATACTAAAGCATTTTAACAAATCTAAGGTATACTTAGTTTGACTTATAAAGATACCATCATTTAATTATTTTATTTGTAATCCTAAGAAAAACGTTAATTCACCCATTAGACTCATTTCAAATTCTTTGCTCACACTCTTAGCAAAAGTTTCACATAAGGATTCATTTGTTGAACCAAAAATAATATCATCAACATAAATTTGAATAACTAGAAAATCATTTTCAAATGCTTAAAAAATAATATGGTATCAACCTTGCATTTCAAAAAATTGTTTGAAATAAGAAAAGAGCTATATCTTTCATACCAAGCACTAGAAGCTTGTTTTAATCCATAAAGAGCTTTAGATAGTTTAAAAATATGATTCAGAAAAAGATCATTTTCAAAACCGGGAGGTCATTCAACATAAACTTCTTTGGAAATAGAACCATTAAGTAAAGCACTTTTGACATCCATTTGAAATAACTTAAAATTCTTAAAAGAGGTAAAAGCAAGGAACATCCTTATGACTTCAAGTCTAGCCACAGGAGCGAATGTCTCTTCATAATCGATCCCTTCTTCTTGGTTGAAACCCTTGGCCACTAATATAGCCTTATTTTTAACCACGATACCACTTTCATCTTGTTTGTTTCTAAAGACCCATTTAGTACCAATCACTAAATGGTCACTAGGTCTAGGAACAAGCTCTCACACCTCATTTCTCTCAAATTGGTTTAACTCTTCATGCATTGAAATAACCCAAAAATCATCTTTTAGGGCTTCCTCGTTGGATTTTGGTTTAATTTGAGATAAAAATGTAGCGTTAGCACAAAAATTCTTAAATGATGAACAAGTTTGAACACCTTTTGATGTATCTCCTATTATTAACTCCTTATGATAATCATCTACATACTTCCTCCATTTCTTAGGTAAGGATTCCTTGGAAGTAGATGCATCCAAGTTATTTTGGAGAAGAGATTTATCATTCAAATTTAAAATATCAAAATCAAAATCATCATCAAAATTAATTTTCTTTAATTTGGGAACCTCATTAAAAATAATATGGATAGATTCCTCAATTACTAGAGTTCTTTTATTAAAGATACGATAAGCTTTTGAAATTGAGGAATAACCAAGAAATATGCCTTCATCGGATTTTGTATCAAACTTTCCTAAAGCATCTTTTCCATTCAAAATAAAATATTTATAACCAAATACTTTGAAATATAAAATATTGGGTTTTTTTTATTATTCTACAATTCATAAGGAGTTTTGGAGAGTAATGGTCTTACGAGAACCCTATTCATGACATAGCATGTCGTGTTAACGGATTAGGCCCAAAAATATTTGGGTAGGCTATGTTCGTTTAACATGGTTCTAGTCATTTCTTGTAAGCTTCTATTTTTTCTTTCCACTACTCCATTTTGTTGTGGATTTCTAGGAGTAGAGAAATTATGATTATACTCATTCGAGTCATAAAAATTTTAAAAATCATGATTTTGAAACTCACCACTATGATCACTTCGTATAGATGAAATCATAAAACCCTTTTCATTTTGAAGAAGTTTACAAAATTTTGAAAAATATTTAAAAGAATCACTTTTATGTGCCAAGAAATAGGTCCAAGTATATCTACTATAATCATCTACAATAACAAAAATATATTTTCTACCTCCTAAGCTTTTAGTATTAATTGGTCCAAATAAATCTATATAGATCAATTGTAGTGGTCTAGAGGTGCTTATTTGATTTTTTGATTTGAAACTATTTTTTATTTGTTTTCCTAGTTGACATGCATCACAAATTTTGTCTTTTACGAACTTGATGCTATGCATTTCTCTTACTAGATTTTTAGTTGAGATTTGGTTTAATAATTTCATGCTAGCATATCCTAGTCTCCTATGCCAAATCTATATATCATCATTTAAAGCCGAAAAATATATTTCATCATAAAAATTATCAATATTGACAGTATACACATTATTGCTTCTTAAGGCAACCATAAAACTATTTTTATGTGGTATTTCAATTATATAAGCATTAGATTTAAATTTGATAATGTATCATTTATCACATAATTGGCTAATGCTTAGTAGATTATATTTCAAACCATCAACTAATAATACATCTTCTATCAAGAGGTTTGATTTGTTACCTATGGTTCCTTTCCCAATGATTTTTCCCTTGTTGTTTCCGAAAGTGACAAATCCTTTATTTAGGCTAGTAAGTTTAGAGAAATGAGTTGGATCTCCAGTCATGTGCCTTGAGCATCCACTATTAAGATATCATTTTATGCTTCTAGCCTTTGTTTGGAGACATTCCTATAAGAAATGAGGTTTTAGTTTAGGTACACATTTGCCTTTGGGTTCCTCATTAAAAATTCTACCTAATTTTACTAATGACATTGAGTTGTTTATGATTCCTTTAGGAACCCAAATTAATTTGTGTGTACTTAAATGTTCTTCCATAAAAAATATATTTATTTCTAGGTGAAACATATAATATAGGTCCTTTAACAAAGATGGTTAGCTTTTGCTGAGTATTACTCACAAAGCCAATTCCTTCCTTTCTATGAACATGACCCTTATTAGCAAGGATCATGTTTAAGGATTTGTTACCTATTTTAAAATTTTCTAATGTTTCTTGTAATGAATTATTTTCTTTCTTAAGTATATTTAGTTCTTTACACTTAGTGCAAAGAGCTATCCTATGTTCATCATACTCCTTTTTAAAATTTTCAAATTTACTAGCAAGTGAAGCATGTTCTTTCTTTAACAATTTATACTTTTTACTAACTAATTTAAAATTATCAAACAAATCATTGAATGCATTAAATAATTCATCATAAGATAAAGAAGACTCGTTTAGGTTACTTACCTCATCGCTAAATACAATTAAAGTGTAATTTGCAACTTCTTCCTTGTTGGTTGGCTCCTCGTCTTCGGATGAACTTGAGTCGTCCCAAGTGGCTTTGAGCGCCTTCTTCTTCTTTAGTTGCTTCTTCTTCACTCGGGAGATCCATTTTTATAGTGACCCGGCTTCTTACATTCGTAACATATTATCAAGTCCTTTTTTAGTTCACTTTTGTTCTTAGCATCTTGCTTTGTTTTAGTCATTTTTAAGAATTTCTTAAATTTTCTTGTAAGAAGTGCAAAGTCCTCATCATCATCATTGTCATTTAAGTTTTTTCCCAAGTGGTCTTCCTTGTTCTAAGTGTTATGTCCTTCTTGTTCTTTGGAAGGTTGTTCTCGAGTTCATCATGTGCTATACAAGTCATTTCGTAAGTCATCAAAGACCCGATTAATTCTTCAAGTGAAAAAATATTTAGGTCTTTTGCATCTTGTATTTTCGTTCCTTTAGGATCCCAACTTTTTAGAATAGATCTTAATATTTTGTTAACAAGTTCAAAATTAGAAAAACTTTTACCAAGTGCTTTTAGACCATTGACGACATACGTAAAACGGGTGTACATGTCTCCTATGATCTCTCTTGGTTTCATGTGAAACAACTTATAGCTATGCACTAAAAGATTAATTTTTGACTCTTTGACTCGACTAGTGCCTTCGTGTGTGACTTCAAGTGTATGCCAAATCTCATGCGCAATTTCGTATATAGAAACCCGATTAAATTTATTTTTAACAAGAGCATAAAATAAAGCGTTCATCGCTTTAACATTCAAAGAGAAAGTCTTCTTTTCTGAATCATTCCATTCATTCATCAGTTTGGAAGACTTTTCAAAACCGCTTTCAACAATATGTCATAATTCAAAATCATATAAAATAAAAAAATTCTCATTCGAGTTTTCCAATACATGTAATCTGTCTCATTGAACATGGGAGGACGAGTGATAGAAAGACCCTCTTGATTGCCAATAAAAGTCATCTCTCTTAGATTTTAAACCAAATAGAGAGAAAACGTGACTCTGATATCAATTGTTAGGACCAAAGCAGCAGTAAGAGGGCGGGGGGTGGGTGGGTGAATTAGTGTTAATGAGAAATCTTCTTCGATTTAAAAATTTTGCTCAATGAAAACCGTATTGGAAATATGTTTAAGTATAGAGATATTTGTAATAGTGTAAGAAAAGATAATAGATAGTTAAATAATAGAGCAATGAAGTTAAAGAGCAAAGAAAAGGAAGCAAATCGATTTTATAGTGGTTCGGTCTCGTGACCTACGTCCACTTCCCAATTCCTCCTCCGTTGAAGCCACTGGCTTCCACTATTGATCTTCCTTCAATGGGTGAAGATCAACTACGCTCTTACAACTCTATTCTCCTTTTACAGGTTTAGGAGATAACCTTTACAAGACTCAAAGCTCTCCCTTAAACAAAAAACTACATAAGACAAAATGAGGAGAAACTCTCAATTACAATAGCATTTTCACAAGATTTTTACTCTTAATTGCTTGCATACCTCAGGCAAGAAAGGGTGGGGTATTTATAGGCCCCAAATGGTTTCAAAAGTGGAGCCAAAAATTAATTTTTAAGTGATACCGAGGTGCTAGTCTCGAAGACTGTATCCTGGGCGGTTCAGTCGCCTGACAGCCTGAGAGACTATGTTCTGGGCTGTTCAACCGCCTGACAGTCTGGGAGACTGTGTATGGGCGGTTCAATCGCCTGACACACCTTCGAAGACTGTGTCATCTTGGAGACCATGTCTTCAAAGATCGTGTCTTATCTGACCTTGGGTTACTGAAATGACTTTTATAATGAGTCCAAATCAACCCCAATTAAGGCCTAATGACCTCTTAATTGAGTTAGTGAAACTAACTCTCATTATGATGCTAACTACAACACTCAACGTATAATGTTCGTTGTCCGATTGTCTCTTCGACAAACTCCCGGTAGCTTTCCGATGAACCCCTAGCGAGCTCTCTGTTAGGATCAATTAGCACTAAGAGGAGGGAGGGTGAATTAGTGCAAGCTAAGATTTTTCTTTCTAAAGCAAAAGCTTTCCGAATAAGATAGAATAGGAAATCCGAAACTTTTTATTTTTAATAAAGCAAGTGAGTGATTAAAAGTAAAAAGCTGGAAAGATAATCACGTTTGAGGAAAAGAACTTATCATCTTGCTTTCAAGGAGTTTAGTTAAGTTGGAAGCATCAATTCAACAACATTCAAGCAATGTAAGTATGAAACACTTACAATTTTATAGTGGTTCGGCGCCAATGGCCTACGTCCACTTCCGAGTCCTCCTTTTTGAGGCACACCGACATCCACTACCAATCTTCTTTGGGTGAAGATCAAACCCTTATACTTGCTTACAAGGGAGACTTAAGAAGTTACTATCTCTAAGCTCTCTCCCTTCCCTTTTCTTTTTCTTACAAATCACACACACTTTCTTTTTCATAGAATTTAATTGCCTAAAAGAGTTGTTGGTGAAGGTAAGAATACTTGGGTATTTATAGACCCCAAGTAGCTTCAGATTTTTGGAGCCAAAAATCAAACATACGTGGACAAATCGGGTACGGGCGATTTACCCGCCGTTCTAGGCAGTTTACCCACCGTCAGCCGTTGGCCGCCGCCCATAATCTATGGTACGGGCAGTCCAACCGCCATCTGGGCGGTTTACCCGTCAACACCTACTGGCAGCCGCCCGAATTCTATGGTATGGGCGGTCCAACCATCGCTCACCGGTGGTTTACCCGTCAAAATTTTTGCAAAAGTGGTTCCCTCCACTTTTCGAATTTCGGCTTGACTTTTACGTTGACTAGCTCTTTGGTCAATTGATTGAGCTCAACCAAACCCAGTAGTGGATATGGTTGCCTCATTGAGTTGATTTGGATTCCTTCCAAATCTAACTCAATTAGGACTCTAACTTCTAACTACGACTCAATGATTACAACACTTAATGACCAATTAAGCCTAATTAAGACCTAACTCCCGCATACTCCGGCAACCTCCAGCAATCTTACGGCAAGTCCTCCAGTCTTCTTCTCGGCGATCTCCCTTCGCGTTCCCAGCGAGCTTCCCGATTCCTTCGGTGAATCTCCTAACAAACTTCCGGCAATATCCCACCACATCGTTCAAACTCGGCCCGATGCCTAGGCTGTATCTTGGCCCATCATCTGGTTGTAACTTCACTGATCCTGTCATAGTTAGACTTGCACGATGCTAATTATGACTTAATTAAATATAATCATAATTACCAAAATATCCATTACAAGACCATCCCGACTCCCGGCAAGCTTTTCGACTACCCCCGATAATCTTTCGGCGAGTCTCGGTCTTCTTTTGGCGAACTCCATTGTACCATCCTGGCAAACTCCCGATACCCTCAGTGAGCTTTTGACACACTCCTGACGAGTTCTCAAACACATCGACTCGATGCATGGACTTAACATTGGCCAACCCTGATTGTAATAATCATTCTATCATAATTAATCCTGGATCAATCAACTCTAACAATCCTATTAGATCAATAATCCATCAATTAATTTTATCATCAAAATCTGAGATTCAAAAATCTCCCCTTTTTTTATGATGACAATCAATTGATGATAGGAGTTAATCTAAAACTATACCACTTAAATTTAAGAGACTCACTCACTCTTAACTTCAAGCAATCAATCATTCAATGTAAATTTCAAATCATCAAATCATGAATTGTAAAATATCCAAGTTATATCATCAAGTGTTATCAATGAATATTTTTCAATGTCATGTGTCATCAATACATATTTCTCCCCTTTTGTCATCAACAAAAAGTGAAATATATAGCTAATAATTTTAAAAACACATGATGACATTACTCCCCCTTAGTATATGCATTAATATAGAAGACTTAAATTCAAGAGAGTCACATCCTCTTGAATTCAAGTTTATCAAAGCAATAAGCATTTCAAGCATATAACCTTTCAAGTATAACAAAGATTTACTTTTTAAACTTTTCAACTTATCAAGAATTTTCAAGGATTGTCATGAAGTTGAAAATATTTGAGAATTTTTCTTCAAACCATCAAGCATAGAAAATTTTCAAGTCATAGAGTATAGAAGATTTTCAAGTCATTGAGCATAAAAAATTTTCAAGTCATAGAAAATTTCAAGTCGTAGTGCATAGAAAATTTTCAAGTCATAGAAAATTTTAAGGCATAGTGCATAGAAGATTTTCAAGTCATTGAGCATAGAAAATTTTTAAGTCATAGAAAATTTCAAGCCATAGTGCATAGAAAATTTTCAAGTCATAGAAAATTTCAAGTCATAGTGCATAGAAGATTTTCAAGTCATTGAGCATAGAAAAATTTCAAGTCATTAAGCATACCATTCTCAATAAAATTAATATATTTAAAAATTAATCTGTAGTCATCAACCATACATTTTATAATTAATAAGGAGAGAAACAGGTGAGGTGTTGTTGAATCATTTCATCGTAGAAGAGCTCTTAATAAATTTTAAAAGCAATATTAAGATGAGCTCAAAAGTCCTAGAGATTTAAAGACTACTTATGTATTTCAAATATAGCAAAAGTCATCTCTTGTAAATTTCAAATGTGGTACATCTTCATGCATTTTTTGAAAACAATAAGATACCAAATCATGGAGAAAGTTTTCAAAAATATTATATGAAATCTAGATTAGCAACTTAGATATTTTCATGATTTAGCATTTCTAGGTCTCAACCTCAATCTTGTAGATATATAAAATTCGAATATGAGCTCAACACATTTTTCTCATGTAAATTTCAAAAAAATATAATAAATAAATCTAGTAAGTTCTTTCTTCTCTTTTGGGAAGTGCAAGCTAGCAAATTTTTGCTTCCTTTGTATTGTTCAAGCTTGTAATTTTGCAAGCTAACAAATTTTGCTCCCCCTTTGTCATTGTCAAAAAGAGGGGATGGTTGCAATAGTGCAAAACTTTTTCCATTTCACTATTTTTCAATATCATCCCATGAAATATATCATGAAAGATTAATATAGTGATGAGATGTACAATTCATGAAGGTAAATTATGAATATCGAGAGACAAATTTGTAGGAAAAATAATTAAAATAAAATCTCTTGATTCATCTATAAGAAATCTTAAGTTGTCAAGTTCATAATTTGTATAAAAATCTCCTTTTAAATAATATAAAAATATATAACAAAAGATTTTGATTCATAAAAGATTTCAAGTTATAATTCTAAGAAATCAAAATCATCATATCATTTAATTTCAAAATCATCAAAATTTCGAGAGATTCAAAATATAATTAATAGACTTATTAGTCTCTTGAAATGCTAGTGATTTCCTTTCTCTACTTTGTGTGAATAAGAAGGTAGAATCAAGGTAGAGAAATAAAAAATATTCAATTTTAAAGATGTAAATTTTATAGATGTGAATTTTGAAATTAAGCTTAAAACTTCAAGATATTGAAGGAGATTCAAAAGTTTAAGAGATACTCATGCATTTAAAATCATCTCATGTAATTGGGATAAAAAGCATCAAGGTTTCATAAGAAGGCATGATGGTAGATAAGGCTCAAATTGTAAATCAAGTATTTTGTATGCATTTAGAAAGTTCTAATTTTCTTTTAAGCACTTATTCATCATTCAATGTTTGCTTCTAATCATATTAAAAAATTTATCTCATACTTTTTGTTATTATCAAGAGAGAAATATGATTACATAATTTATTTTCATCCTTGTTCAATTTATGTCAAAAAGTATAAGAGATATCATGTCATTAAAAATTCAAATCTAAAAGACATTATTTCATTTAATAAGTTCTCTTTCCCCTCTTTTGTAAATATTACAAATGAGTCTTAGGGGATAATCTTAATTTATCCAAGATAAATCTTTTTAATAGAAAAGAAGAATGATCTTGATAAAAAATTTAATTATTATTGTTAAGATCATAAATCTCCTTTTGAAGAAAATCATAGAGGTCAATAATGTGATTCTCATAACATATAAGTCAAGTCAAAAAGTTCAGGGAATATTTATGATAATGTAAATCCCTTTTAATTTTTAACTTATTACAATGTTAAGAAATACTAGTTTTGGTGATAAGTTATACTAAGAAGAAAGTCATAAGTAATTATGTCATAAAGAACATTATTATCAAATCATAAATGCCAAGAACATAATTTATTTTGACATATTTCTTCCTGATGAAATTTCAAAGCTTTTGAAATCTTAGGAAACAAAGTAAGAAGCATCTTGATTCTTATATAAATATCAAGCTATAAATATTGAGAAGTCAAGATCATGTTTAAGATGAAAGAAATCTTAATAAATAAAAAGATCTCAAATTATAATTTTTAAGATTTCAAGATCATGATTTAAGTTATCAAATAATCAAAAGTAACATATACATAAAGTTAGATAGATTCAAACAAATCCATTCTTTAAAACAAAATCATTTGAAAACATATCAAAAATCACTTTTCAGATAATTTCAATAAAGTCATAATAGATTGTTTTCCAAAAGAAAATAGCTAAAAATTTTCTACTTCATTTTTGTAGTTAAAGAGATTCAACAATAGTATCATTTTATCTCTTGTTGAACGATTCATAGGATAGAAATATTTTTAAGATTATTATCCTCCTTTTGGTTGTTTCATGTGATTTCTTTCAAGAATAATTTTCAAATCAATGATTTTTTGTTTAAGACTAAAAACCAAATTTTATTGCAACACGATCATTACTATAAGACATAAAATATTTTTAAAGCATAAATTTAACCAATCTCAATTTCAATATTTAAATGAGTCTAACTCTTTACACATAGTACAAGGAGTTGACAAACTCATCTTAAAAATGAAGCATATATATTTTCTATGCTCTAACATTCAACATAAGCATTCAATTATCATGGCATTTCAATCAGTGTAACATTTAAATCAATTATTCTACAAACTTAGTTAATATTTGAAGTATTTTAATAATAGTCTTTATATTTAAACAAACTAATGATTTTAACATTCACTCAAAATCTCATTTTTGTATATTTCAATATATTTTTCAATAGCTAAGGTTCTTTGGTTCTAATTCATTTTCATACTTGTATACTCTAGCTATGCATCATCAATATTAATTGTATAATGATGAACCATTAAAAGATTCATTGTCAATAATTTTAATTCCAATAATTTTCTTATTACTACTTAGGATAGTAAGCTTGAAGGAGTGTTAGATCTCAAGTAATATGACTTGAGCATCTACTTTCAAAATATTTTTATTGCTCCTAGCCTTGTTAGGAAACAACTTTATATTATAGGAGGTTTTGATTTAGGCACTCATTTAACATTGGGTACTTCATGAAGATTTTTATATTCTTTTCTAATCGGATTTCATTGTATAGGGTTCTCTTTGGAACTCATACAAGATGATGAGGAGTATATTTTCTAAAATGGCATTTGTTTGTCTTATGTCCTAATTTACCATAAAAGTTACACTTAATTCTTGGTGGCATATTCAATGTAGGTCATTTTACAAAGATGGTTGGCTTTTGTTCAATACTCCCAACAAAGCCTATGTCATATTTATTGTTAATATGACCCTTATTGACAAGGATCATATTTAGGGATTTATTCCCTATCTCAAATTTCTCAAGTGTAGTTCTAAGCATGCAATTTTTTTCTTTAACTTTTTCTACCATTTCACATTTCAAGCATGGTTTATGTGATGCTAAGGAGTCATGCATTTCATCAAGTCTTTTAACTAGCAAATCATGATCAACTTTAAGCATCTTAAAAGATTTATCAAGTTTCCTAAACTCATTGAATAAATCATGAAACATGCTTAATAATTTAAAAAAATAAAATATCTAAAGATTCACTAACCTCATCTTCAAATGTCATTAAGGTATAGTTAGCCACCTCTTCTTTGGATTGGTCTTCATCCTCAGAGGAACTTAAATCATCCCAAGTGGCGGAGAGTGCCTTCTTTTTTAGCACTGGTTTCTTCTTCAGTTGAGGACATTCACTTTTGAAGTGTCCCGGTTTTTTGCATTCGTAGCAAATAATGTTATCTTTCTTTGGTTCCTTTTTGTTTTTATAGTTCTTATTTCTTTTTATAATTTTTTAAAATTTTCTTGATAGAAGTGCAATGTCATAGTTTTCATCACTCAATGTTTCACTCGTGGAGTCATTCATTGTTCAAAGTGCTAAATCCTTTATGTTCTTTGGAAGGGGTTCATCAAGCTCATCATGAGCTTTACAGTTTAGTTCATAAGTCATAAGGGAGCCCATCAATTCTTCAAGAGGCAGGTTATTCAAATCTTTAGTCTCTTGAATAGCGGTTACTTTAGAATCCCAATTTTTAGGCAAAGTTCATAAAATCTTACTCACAAGTTCAAAATTCAAAAAATGTTTTCCAAGTGCTTTAAGTCCATTGAGAACATCCATGAAACGAGTGTATATGTCTCCAATAGACTCACTTGGTTTCATTCGAAATAACTCATAGTTATGAACTAGAATATTTATCTTTGATTCTTTTACTCTACTAGTCCCCTCGTGTGTGATTTCTAGTGTGTGCCAAATATCGAAAGCCGATTCGCAAACGGAAACACGATTAAACTCATTTTTATCAAGTGCACAAAACAAGGCATTCAAAGCCTTTGCATTTAGAGAAAAATTATTCCTTTCCAAATCATTTAACTCATTCATTGGTTTGGAAGATTTTTCAAATATGTTCTCAACTATATTCCATAAATTAAAGTCCAAAGAGATGAGAAAAATGTGCATCCGTGTTTTCCAATATGTGTAATCTATCCCTTTGAACATGGGTGGATGTGAAATGGAATGTCTCTCATTCATGCCAAAACAAGCTATTTACTCAAGTAGGTGTTAATCCAAAGAGTAATAACCTTACTCTGATACCAATTATTAGGATCAATTGACGCTAAAAGGGGGGGAGGGGGTGAATTAGTGTAAGCTAAGATTTTTATTTCTAAAGCAAAATCTTTTTGAATAAGATAGAATAGGAAATCTGAAGCTTTTCATTTTTAATAAAACAAGTGAGTGATTAAAAGTAAGAAGCCGGAAAGATAATCATGTTTGAGGAAAAGAACATATCGTCTTGCTTACAAGGAGTTTAGTTAAGTTGGAAGCATCAATTCAACAACATTCAAGCAATGCAAGTATGAAACACTTACAATTTTATAGTGGTTCGGCACTAAAGGCCTACGTCCACTTCCGGGTCCTCATTCTTGAGGTACACCGACATCCACTACCAATCTTTTTTGGGTGAAGATCAAACCCTTACACTTGCTTACAAGGGAGACTTAAGAAGTTACTATCTCTAAGCTCTCTCCCTTCCCTTTTCTTTTTCTTACAAATCACACACACTTTCTTTTTCATAAAATTTAATTGCCCAAAAGAGTTGTTGGTGAATGTAAGATACTTGGGTATTTATAGACCCTATGTAGCTTCAGATTTTTGGAGCAAAAAATCAAACATACCCAAAAAAATCGGGTACAGGAGGTTTACCCGTCGTTAGTCGTTGGCCATTGGTCGTCGCCCATAATCTCTGGTACGGGTGGTCCAACCGCCATCTGAGCGGTTTACCCACCGACACCTGTTGGCCGCTGCCTGGATTCTGTGGTACGGGCGGTCCAACCGTCGCTCACCAACGGTTTACCCGTCAAAATTTTCGCAAAAGTGGTTCCCTCCACTTTTCGAATTCCAGCTTGACTTTTACGTTGACCAGATCTTTGGTCATCTGATTGAGCTCAACCTAAGCTCAACCAAACCCAGTAGTGGATCCGGTTGCCTCATTGAGTTGATTTGGATTCCTTCCAAATCCAACTCAATTTAGACTCTAACTTCTAACTACGACTCAATGATTACAATATTTAATGACCAATTAAGCCTAATTAAGTCATAACTCCCGCATACTCCGATAACCTCTGGCAATCTTGCGGCAAGTTCTCCGGTCTTCTTCCCGACGATCTCCCTTCACGTTCCTAGCGAGCTTCCCGATTCCTTCGGCGAATCTCCTAGCAAACTTCTAGTGAGATCCCACCGCATCGTTCGAACTCGGCCAGATGCCTAGGCTGTATCTTGGCCCATCATCCGGTTGTAACTTCATTGATCCTGTCATAGTTAGACATGCACGATGCTAATTATGACTTATTAAATACAATCATAATTACCAAAATATCCATTACAAGACCATCCCGATACGCTTTTCGGCTACCCCCGATAATCTTCCGGTGAGTCTCGGTCTTCTTTTGGCGAACTCCCTTGCGCCATCCTCGCAAACTCCCAATACCCTCGGTGAGCTTCCGACACACTCCTAGCGAGTTCCTAAATGCATCAACTCGATGCATGGACTTAACATTGGCCAACCCTGATTGTAATAATCCTTTTATCGTAATTAATCCTACATCAATCAACTCTAACAATCATATTAGATCAATAATCCATCAATTGATTTCATCATCAAAATCCGAGATTCAACACTCGAGATTTCCTTCGGCGAACACCAACGAACTTCCAGCATTCTTCCGGCGAACACCCGGTGAGCTCCCGACAACTTGTTGGCGAACTCCCGATGAACTTCCCGGCAAACTTTTGGTGAGTTCCCGGCGAGCTCTCGACAACATCATCTGAACCTCGACCGACCTCCGGCGAACTCTTGGTGAGCTCCCATTGCGTCGTCTGAACCTCGGCCTGATGCTTGAACTTGACTCCGGCCCAACATCTGATTGTACTGCCCTTTACTATCGCAGTTAATCTTGCATTATTTTCTTTAGAATACAAGTTAGATCATAAAACTCATCAATTGATTTCTTCATCAAAATCTAATATTCAACATGATCAACATTCCTGGGTTATGGACTCTGGTGCCTCCCATCACATCACCTCGGATCTCCAAAACTTGTCATTTCACAATAGCTATGGTGGTAATGGTGACATAATCATTAGTGATGGTAAGCGACTTCCTATTACTCATATTGGTTCCATAATGCTTAATTCACATATCTTAACTTTACACTCGATAATGTGTTGTGCGCTCCTCATATCAAACGGAATCTTATTTTCGTCTCTCAATTATGTAAACAAAATAATACCTCCATTAAATTTTTTCCTAACTACTTTCTTGTCAAATATTTGAGTATGGAGGCATCATTAGTTCAAGGCAAGAGTAAAGATAACATCTATCAGTGGCCATCAATCTCTCAGCCCACTGCCTACTCTTTTGTTGTTGCTCCAATGGATGTGTGGCATCATTGTCTTGGTCACCCTTCTTTATCAACTCTACAAAAGTTTTTTTCTCGTTATTCTCTTCCATCTTTTAAAGCTAGCTCTATTGTTACTCATTGTAATGCATGTCTTAGTAATAAAAGTCATAGATTGTCTTTTAAAAATTTCTCTATTTCTTGTACAAAATCATTTGAAATTCTGTATATTGATGTTTGGGGTCCTGTACGAAGTATTTTATGTGATAAATATAGATTTTATGTTATTTTTATTGATTATTTTATTAAGTATATTTGGTTTTATCTTTTTCAACATTAGTTTGAGGTCTCTAAAATCTTCCACACCTTAAAAAAAATGATAGAAAATATTTTTCAATTCATAATTAAAATATTTTATTCTGATGGTGGGGGTGAATACCAAACACTAACACCATAGTTGTTAGCCTATGGTATTCAGCATCTCAAGTCTCCTCCGTACACTCCTCAACTAATTGGCACAACTGAACGTAAACATCGACATATAGTTGAAACTGGTCTCTCACTTCTCCATCATGCTTCGATGCCAACTACTTTTTAGTCTGCACCTTTCTAGACTATAGTTCATCAGATTAATCGCATGCCTACTCTAGTCCTTCACAATCAATCATCATTTGAAAAATTATTTCATAAATCTCTAAATCTTTAGAAAGTTAGGGTTTTTTGTTGTGTTTGCTATCCTTGGCTACGTCTTTATTCATCACATAAATTAGCCCCAAGGTCGAAGCCTTGTACCTTCATTGGTTACTCTCTTGAACATAATACTTATCGATGCTATGATCCTTTGACTCAAAAGGTCTTTTTGTCTCATCATTTGTCTTTGTGGAGTCCTCTTTTCCATTTTACCAATCAAAATCTTTTACTGTACCAACTACTCCGGTAAATATGCATCAGTGGCACATGCCACTGTCCAATGAGCCTCCACAAGAATCACCCACTCCAATACACATATATGAGTGGAGCACTCCTTCGATACAATATCTCACTCCCTCTTCTCCTTCTGCATACATACCTCCTATCACAGACATTCAATCTTCGGACACTCAATCACCAACATTCCCTCACCCAGCCTAGTAGTGCTAATATTCCTCAGTCCAACTCACCCTGTTCTGCTACTTCCCCAGCACCCATTCCACCATCGTCTGCTAAACCACTTGGACATCCCATGATAACACACTCTAAAAGTGGTATTTTCAAACCACGTTAGGTTCTCGACCTCAATACGATTGTGACTCCCTCTGTTGAGACCTGTGAACCTACCATAGTTATTCAAGCCCAAAATTCTCCTCATTGGCGTCAAGCTATGTGTAATGAATATGATGCCCTCCTTCATAACTCTACCTGGACACTTATTCTATTTTATCCTGCACAAAATGTCATCAATGTAAGTCGATTTTTTAAATTAAGCAGAACCCTGATGGGTCCATTGCCAGGTATAAGGCTCATTTAGTGGCCAAAGACTTTCATCAATGTCCTCGTATTGATTTTACAGAAACATTTAGTCTTGTTGTTAAATCCATGACAATTCGATTGATTCTGAATTTAACTGTTTCTAAAGACCGGCACCTACAACAACTTGATGTGAACAATGCCTTTTTTCAAGGAACATTAATTGACGAAGTATTTATGAAGCAACCTTCTAGGTTTCTTCATCCTCATTATCCGACACATGACTATTTGTAAATGTTGGGGACCTAACCGAGAATATATATTTTTTGGAGACTAAACTTCAAAGTTATAAAAAAAAGAACAAAAAAAGGAAAATGTGCGATTCTTATCCATATTTCACCACCTTCTACGTGCCTCTCTTTACTGAGGAAAACAGAGGAGAAGAGAAGAGGAGGTGGTGATAAGAAAGGGAAGGAGAAGAGAAGAAGGGAAGGGGAAGAAGGAAGATAAGAAGAAGAGAAGGGGAAGAGAGGAAGAAGAAGAGGGAAAGAGAGAAGAGAAGGGGCTGCGCCCCTCTGCTTCCGCACAGATGCGTCGTTTGAGGAGAAGGGAAAGAAGAAGAAGAAACAGAGGAGAAGAAGAGAAGGAGAAGAACAGGGGAGGAAGAAGGGGTTGCAGGTAGGGAAGAAGAGGTGAAGAAGAGAAAAAGAAGAGGAAGGAAAAAGAAGAGGAGGAGAAGGAAAAGAAGGGGGCTGCGCCCTTCTGCTTCTGCAAGAGGAGGCTGCATTAGGGCGGCGGCTTGTACCAGCACCTCTGTTTCCTGCAGAGGAAACAGAGGAGGTGCAGTGCATCGGGGAAGAGAAGGGAAGAAAAGGAGGAGAAGAGAAGAAGAGAAGAGGGAAAAGAGAGGGGAGAAGGAGAAGAGAGGAAGGAGGCTGCGGCATGTGTTGCTGCACCTCTGTTTCCTGCACGAGGAAACAGAGGAAGTGCAGTGCGTCGGGGGAGAGAAGGGAAGAAGAGGAGGAGAAGATAAGAAGAATAAGAGAAAGAGGAGAAAAAGTGGAAAGAATAGCAAGGGGTGGCTGCGGCTAAAGCTGCAGCAGTAGCAGCTGTGGCAGGGGAAGAAGAAGAGGGAAAGAAGAAGGGGAAAGAAGAAGAGGAAGGAAGAAGAAGAAGAGAAAGGAAAGAGGGAAAGAAGAAAGGGGGCAGCGCTCTACTTCCCAGACGATGAAACAGAGGAGGCTGCGTTGGGCTGTAGCTAGAAAGGAAGGGAAGGAGAGGAAGAAGAGAAGAAGTGATAGAAGAGAAAGGGAAGAAGGGGTTGCGGTTGTGGCAGCTACGGCTGAAAGAGAAGGGAAGGAGAAGAGGGAGAAGAGAGGAAAGGAGGAGGAAAAAGAGCGAGAAGGCTGCAGCTAGGGCTGCGGCTGGGAGAAAAGAAAGAATAGAAGAATAGAAGGAAAAAGTAGAAGGGGAAAAGAAGAGGAGGTTGTTGCTTGGGGAAAGTAGCAGAAGAGGGCTGCGATTGCAGCAGTGGGAGGAAGAAGGAAGAGGCGTTAAGCAGAAAGAAGGTAATTGTGAAGCAAGAAAGAAGGTAAGGAAACACCGAAACTAGAATGAAATAAAACAAATAAAGAATAAAAAGAGAAGAATTTGAGCTTAATGATTTCATATCAAAATCATTAAAAGACAAGTGTTGTAATTTTTTTATATTATCATACTTCTTTTATCCTGATATGATCGACTGAATTAATATAACCTTGCAAGTGATTTAACCCTTTCGTATTATCATCCTGCTTTTATGATCGACTGAATTAATACAACCTTGAAGTCTTCCTACCCTTTCATACTATCATCCTGCTTTTATCTCGATATGATCGATTGAATTATTATGATCTTGCAAGTGTCCTAATCTTGCTTTTATCTTGTTATTGATCAACTGAATTATTATAACCTTACAAGTATTTCAATCTTTGCTTCTATCTTTGCTTTTATCTTGATATGATCAATTGAACTGTTATAACCTTGCAAGTGTCCTAGTCTTGCTTTTATCTTGTTATTGATCAATTGAATTATTATAAACTTGCAAGTGTTTCAATTTTTTCAATTTGTCATTCCAATCTTTGTATTTATCTTGATATGATCAATTGATTGTTACAACCTTGTCTTTTATCTAATTTTGAGATTCTGACTTTTGTTCATTGAATTGCTTATAATTTCAAGTTGGAAACCTCAATTTATGCAAAATCTATTTCATAAGAAACTAGACTCGTATATCTTTCTGTTCTTACCCATCTTGAGTAATTTGGAGCATAATAGATTATCTAAATGTTTCATGCTATATGCCTCTTAAATTTTATTAGAATCATGTGTTTGTTAGTCTTTGTCTATTCTTGTTTATCTCTTGGAAATGAATTCTTCTTCAATTGAGTTTTGAACTCTTAACTTTTATTTCCTTGCCTATCTGAATGCATATTGTGAATGCTTATGTATTCATCGTATTGTTTCATATTGGCACATGTATTTTTTATTGTCTCACATATTCTTCCGATATATGTCGATTTTATTATACCTGTCCTTTTGTACTCTGGTGTTTGTGGGATATTATGGACCTTTGCCAGAAATGGTAAATGATATGTTATGCTTAGAGCCTGTGATGCTCTATTATGTTTGGTGGTCAGATGGACCACATTATGTTTATGATCCCACTTCACTATCTATGTTTTTGTTATATTATCGAATCATATTCTGTCTATGATCCAATAAAGCTCTTTCTTCAATTGAGCCTTGAATTATTGTCTTGAATTCTTATGCACTCCTGTCCTTTATATTTTGCCTATCTAAATGCAAATTGTGAATGTTTATGTTGACATCATATTGCTTTATATTGACATATGTATATTTCATTATTTCGTATGTGCTTTTGATACGTACCAATTTCATTATTCAAATGTCCTTTTGTACTCTGGTGTTGGTGGGATAATGTGAACCTTTGCCAAAAATGGTAAAGGGAGTTATGCTTTGAGCCCGCGATGCTCTACCGGCCTCTTCTGACTTCACCCAGACGTGGGTGGATGGAGCTCCCGAACGTGGGAGACTTCTGTTTGATGATCATTCAGAAATGAATGAATCATATTCTGTTTGTATCCCACTTCACCCTCTATATTTTTTATATGATATCCAATGCATTGCTTTTGAGTTCATATATGTGCTTTGGATAAGAATGGAATGTATGTTATGTCTGATTCGATTTATGATCTTCTATTCCTTGTTTGTTCATCTGATAAACTCTAAAACAATTCATACACCTTTGATATGTTTGATACTTGCTGAGCTTTGTAGCTCATTCCTTTGATATATAAATTTTTCATGTTAGCTTGTCATACTGAAACATTTGAAACTAAGCGGAGGCAATGGAAAGCTAGAAGAATTTGTGCAAATCTTTATTAGTTGATATGTTTTTGTTGTATAAGTATACTTGGTGTCTAATGAAATGTTGTCGATAAATTTTGAAGTGATGTATCTGTATAAAGGTTTCAAATACCTCTCATGTTTAAAGATTTTGGAATGTTCAAGTTAAACTTGTATAACAACATGAACTTGTGGTAATTTATGGATTTTGTGATCGTATAGATTTCCACTCGTGTGGATTATGTTGTGGTTATTGTTTAGTTGAGTTGGTTTTGAAATTTTATGAATCACCGAGTGATGTGATGTATAATTATAAAATGCATAGGTTTTGTGAATAAATATGAATTTTGAAGTTATAATATTTTCTTAGTACCCTCAAATGTTTGATTGGATCCTAGATGGATTGTGATAATTACAAAATTATCGATTTATGACATGGTCACACCTCTCCGTTAATAACCTGACAGTACAATATATCTTCTAGTATATGTGGATGATATCACTATGGCAGGTAATAACTCTCTGGTGGTCAGAATGTTCATTAAGAAGTTGGCCGCCATATTTTTCCTCAAAGATCTCAGTCCCTTGTATTATTTTCTGGGTATGGAGGCAATGTCTACATCTTCGGGACTCTTCCTCTCTCAACGAAAGTATACTCAGGACTTATTAGTGAAGACAAACATGAAAGATGCAAATGTTGTTTCAACTCCTCTCTCCACTAGTGAATCGCTTCGGTTAAATGATGGTAGTCCTGCTACAGATCCTACACAATATCGGCAAGTAATTGGTTCTTCACAATATTTATCTCTCACCCCCCATATATCTCATTTGCAATTAATAAGCTGTCATAAGTCATACATAGACTGTTTACCATACATTGGTTAGCAATTAAACGAGTATTACAATATCTTAATGGTACTCTTGACTATCACATATTTCTCTACAAAAACTCTTCACTCCAACTTCATGCTTATGTTGACGCTGATTGGGCTAGGAACTTTGATGATAGAACATCGATATCTGGGTATATTATTTTCCTAGGAGCCAATTCAATCAGCTGGAGCTCCAAGAAATAAAAGACAGTTTCTCGGTCAACCACTGAAGCTGAGTATCGCTCTATTGCAACTGCAGTTGTCGAACTTAATTAGGTAATGAATCTGCTCAAAGAACTTGACATCCGCTCTTCTATTACTCCTACAATCTATTGTGATAATGTTGGGGCTACATACTTATGTGTCAATCCAGTGTTTCATTCTCGTATGAAACATATAGCAATTGACTTTCATTTTGTATGAGATCAAGTGATCAATCATCAATTACGTGTTTCTCATGTTCACACGGCAGACTCCCTCATGAAGCCACTCGCCCGCAAGTTATTTTTACTTCATAGGTCCAAGATCGGCATCCTTGATAGGAGCACGATCTTGCGGGGGCATGTTAAAATATAAAGCTGTTGTAACAATAGTAGCAGAATAGTTAGACTGTTGAGGAAAATCTTCAACGCCTAATCCTTTTAACATTCTATCTTCTTATATAAATAGGTATGAGTGAAGGAATAAACAAGTGCACTTTATTTCCTTCTAATCTATTTTCTCGTTTCTATTAAGTATCTATCTTTCAGCAACTTTTGAATTATTCTCTCATATATATGACCTAGCCAACAATGTCATAGGTATGCATTATTCACCTATCTCTTTTCCTCTTAGATATATTTATATTCATGATGTGTAGAGAAGTGTCTAACACATATAAGCCATTTATCAAGGTCCCTCTAGTGATGATATCATAATCATAATTATTGAACAACTATTATTCTCAAAAATTAATTTATATCTACTAATTATCAAACAACAGATAAAAATAATTTTTTGATAATAGAATGAACAAAATAACATACATCCAATGTAATGATAGCTCCATCAGGTAAATGTAGGGTGACCTCCCCAACGGTAACTGCAGCAACTCTTGCACTATTATCCATCTTGAGGTCCATGTTGCCTTTGGCCAATCTCCTAGGTCTTGCCAGAACCTACAATAAATTATAGATATTATAAGTGTTGGGAAACCTTAGCGGGAGCATCATATATGCAGTAGAAGATCAAACCAAAATAGTTTTCCACACAGATCAAATCGTTGTGCAAAAGATTACGTCACGAGAAGGTCGTAAAAATTGAAAAATCACATCGTGTGAGAGATTATTTTACCTAGCAAGATCGCATATCCTTATTTTTCAGATCTAGATGGAGAGGATGAAGGAGGTCAAGCATCCTCCTCTCTAGCGGTATCCACACGATAGATCTCTTCAGCGTTACTTCTCCAATCGCAATCTCAGGTCTCGCAACTCTTGCATAGAGGGAGGGAGGAGAATCGAAAGGGGTGGTCAAAGCTGCAACCTATCAACTATGTGCCTCCCCTCTTATTTATAAAGAGCCACCAAAAACCCTAGGGATCCTGCCTTAGTGGGTATTGGTGTTAGGATTAATTGGCACTAGGGCGGGGGGGGGGGGGGGGGCGATGAATTAGTGCAAGTGTAAAATTTTTTTTTAATGAAAACTTTTGGCTTGAAGCAAGATAGAAAGATCCAAAGCTTTTCATTCAAGTAAAGCAAGTGAGTGATTAAAAGAAGATTGCTAAGTTACATGCTTAAAAATTACCTAAGAAAGAACAAGCAAACCTGAAAGATAAGCAACGTTGAAGGGAAGTGCTTGACTTGAAACTTTGCTTTCAAAGAATAAGTAAAAATTGGAAGTGTCTAATGATATTTAGTTCAAAATGATTGAGAACTCGACAATTGCAAGTAGTAAATGCAACAAGAAAAGAAACACTCATAATTGTAGTGGTTTGGCACCAATCGACCTACGTCCACTCCCGAGTCCTCCTTCTCGAGGCACACCAGCGTCCACTACCGATCTTCTTTGGGTGAAGACCAAATCCTTATACTTTGCTTACAAGGGAGACTTCAAGAATTTTATAACTCTAAGCTTTCTCCCTTCCCTTTTTCTATTTCTTATAATTCACATGCAATTTTTTTCACAGAATATAATCCCCAAAATTATTGTATGGAATGAAAGAAAACTTGAGGTATTTATAGACCCCAAATAACATCAGAAATTAGAGCAAAAAATTTAAACATACCCGTAAAATATGGGTACGGGCGGTTCAGCTGTAGACCTCGGCGGGTCAACTGCCGAAAGCACCCAGAATCCTGGGTACGGGCAGTTCAGCCGCCCAGCTTGGGTGGTTTACCCACTGTTAGTCGCTTGGAAACCAGGTATGGGAGATTTATTTGTCAGTCCTAGGCGGTTCAACTGCTGGCAATCGCCTTGTTTCTAGGGTATGGGCAGTCCAACCGTCGCTCACTAACAGTTTACCTGTCGAAATCTCCAAAAAAGTGGTTCCCTCCACTTTTTGAATTTTTCCTTGAACCTGATGTTGACCAATTCTTTGGTCAACTAATTGAGCTCAATCAAACACCATAGTGGACCCGGTTGCCTCATTGAGTTGATTTGAATTCCTTCCAAATCACACTCAATTATGACTCAATCTTAACCTACGACTTAAGGATTACAATCATACATGACCACTAAGCTTAATGACCTCACTCCCACAATCCGGCAACCTCCGACATATCCTACGACGAGTCTCACGGTCTTCCTCCGACGATCTCTTGGCGTGTTCTTAGAGATCTTCCCGATACCTTCGGTGAAGTCCTAGCGAACTCTTGACGAACTCCTACCGCATGTTCAAACCTTGGCCTAATGCCTAAGCTTGATCCTGGGTCCATGTTTGATTTGTAACTACTTTTCACTATCGTGGTTAAACCTGCATGATGCTGACTACAACTTAATTAATTACAATCAACATGGCCACAAATTCACTTCAAGACCTTCCCAACTCCCGGCAAGCCTTTCGGCTACCCCCGACAATCTTCCGGTAAGTCTCGATCTTCTTTTAGTGAACTCTCTTGCGCCATCCTTGCAAGCTCCCGATACCCTCGGTGAGCTCCCAAAGCACTCCAAGCGAGTTCCCAACCGCATCCTCCGAACCCCAGCCTGATGTTTGGACTTGACTCTAGCCAAACCTCTGACTGTAATAATCTATCTGTCATAATTAATCCTACATCAATCAACTCTAACAATCTTGTTAGATCAAACACTCATCAATTGATTTCATCATCAAAATCTAAGATTCAACAATTGAATCTTCATCTAATTATCCACTAACTTTTAATTATTGGATTTTTATCTAATAATCCCTTTTGGCCTCTAATTGAGCCTGGGCAAGGAGTCCATCAGTGTAGGGTCTCACTAATGAGAATATGGGCTAATTGGATCGCTATCCAATCCTTTATTCGTTGAAGCATCCACAATATGTGTGTGACCCTCTAGGCCCGATAATGAGTTGGCCTTGAGTCGTTCCCATCAAAACTCCTTATGATATAGTGAATTATTATCTCCATAATAGTTCTCTCGACTCATCGACTATTGACGTACTAGGCCACTACGTCATAGTCCCCAAACGGTACAGGGGATCGAATCCATCAGACCTATCTATCCACAGTTACCGTGTATTTATAATCCCTCATCCAACTAATATCATAGAGATTGTATATTGGATATGGTACTATCAGACCACATACAGAATCCGTCTGAGACTCGCTCTAATCGAATTCTCCCAGAGAACTCATCTCTCAATCCGAATGACCCTGGCCAAGCATTTGTTTGAGCAAGCACATATAGGATATTCCTCTCACGATATCGAGAGCAGATGATCCTTTATTGATACTCAATTACCTTCCTAAGGTTGGCTACCAATCCCGATAAATTGTTGTACCAGATCTGAAACTTTTCAAACCTATAAGTTCGGCATTAAAGAAAGGAGTACTCAAACAAGGCATCCTTTGTGTCTCAAATCTAAGGACCAAACACACAACTGGGACTATAGAATCACTGTCTGACATTAGGTATCATTAACCATACAACATTCCATAAGCGGATCAATTAGTGAACTCATTCTCCATTGAGCACTTGTATTTTATCCTTAATGTCTCTACACAAGTGGCTATGAGACCAGTGTTGCGAAACCTTAGTGGGTGCATCACATCCACAGCGGAAATCAAAACATATAACCAGTTTCACACGTAGATCAAATCGTCGTGCAAAGATTGGGGTCGTGAAAAAAAAATGTAAAACTGGAAAACCACGATGTGTGAGAGATTGATTTTACCTGTATTCCTGTATTCCCACGTATATCCCTGTATTCTAGATTCGGATGGAGAAGATGAAGGAGGTCGAGCGTCCTCCTCTTTAGCGGTATCCACATGATGGAACTCTGTAGTGAAACTCCTCCAATATGATCTCGCAACTCTTGCACAGAGGTAGGGAGGAGAATAAGAGGTGGTGGCTAAAGCTACAGTCTATCAACCATGAGTCTCCCCTCTTATTTATAGAGAGCCACTAAAAAACCCTAAGGCTCCTACCTTAGTAGGTATTGGATCTCCATCCAATTATCCACTAACCTTGTATTATTGGATCTCTATCCAATAATCTCCTTAGGTCTCTAATTGGGTCTTAATCAAGGAGCCCATCAGCATAGGGTCTCCTCTAATGAGAATAGGAGCTAATTGGATCTCCATCCAATCCTTTATTCGCTGAAGCATCCACTATATGTGTGTGACCCTCTAGGCCCAATATTGAGCTGGTCGTGAGTCACTCCCATCAGAACTCCTTTTGATAGAGTGAATTAATAATTCACTCGACTCATCGACTATGGACGTACTAGGCCACAACGCCATACTCCCCAAACGGTACAGGGGGATCGAACCCATCGAACCTGTCTATCCACAGTTACCATGTATCTATGATCCCTCATCCAACTAATATCCGAGAGACCGTATATTGGACATGGTACTGTTAGGCCACATACATAATCTGTCATAGTCTCGCTCTAATCGGATTCTCTCGGAGAACTCTTTCTCTATCAATCCAAATGACCCTGGCTAGGGATTTGTCTGAGCAAGCACATATGAGATATTTCTCTCGTGATACCAAGAGTGGATAATCCTTTATTGATACTCAATTGCCTTCGTAAGGTTGGCTACCAATCCTAATAACCAACTGTACCAAATCTGGAACTTTCCAAACTTGTAAGTCTAGCGTCAAAGAAATGAGTACTCATACAAGGCATCCTTGGTGTCTAAGTCTAAGGACCAGATACACAACTGGGACTATGAAATCATTGTCTGACATTAGGTATCATTAACCATACAACATTCCATAAGCGGATCAATCGGTGAACTCATTCTCCAATGAGCACCTGTACTATATCCTTAGTGTCTCCACATAAGTGGATATGAGACCAACTGCCTCCATCATATGGACAGGTATATAGTATGCCGATCTGTCCGGTTATCTTAATGTCCCTCTCAGTAACCTATGATCGAGATTATTTAGGATCTCATCACGATCTGATTCCTATTGTACAGAACTAAAGACATCACAATATATATCCAACAAATAATATAATATGAGAATATGTCAATATTAACTATAAGCAAAAAGATTACGCAGTGTGTCACACATGCCATTATTCATGTGATTGGCTTGCAAGACACCTGTAACTAGCAATCTACCACTTGACCTAAAGCCAATCACCTATGTGTATGATCCCCATCAGACCCCTGTGACGCTCAAAGACAATCTGAGCCAACGGCTTCGTTAGTGGAGCTACAATGTTATCTTCGGATGGAACTCTTTCCATTGCTATATCTTTACGGGCTATGATCTCTCTTTTCAAATGGAACCTCCTCAAAATATGCTTAGACTTCTGATGAGACCTGGTATCCTTCGCTTGAGCGATCGCCCTGTTATTGTCATAGTATATGGGAATTGGTTCCACGTTGCTTGGTACGACTCCCAAATCTTTAATGAACTTCTTCATCCATACCCCTTCCTTTGCTGCTTCTGCTGCAGCAATGTATTATGCCTCTGTGGTCGAGTTAGCAGTAGTATGTTGCTTGGAACTCTTCCATCTTACTGCTCCTCCATTCATGATGAAAATATACCCTGAATTTGACTTGCTATTATCAATGTCAGACTGAAAACTCGAGTCCGTGTAGCCCTCAACCTGGAGGCTACCTCCGCTATATACTAGAAAAGATCCTTAGTCCTTCTCAAGTACTTAATGATACACTTTACTGCCTTCTAGTGTTCTAAACCTGGATCTGCCTGATACCTGCCTGTGACACTCAGAGCATGTGTTGTATCAGGCCTGGTACATAGCATCGCATACATGATACACCCTATCACTGAGGCATAAGTTATCTTATTTATGTCTGCCCTTTCTTCAGGAGTCTTTGGGGACAAACTCCTAGAAAGTGATATTTTATGTCTCATCGGTATGAGATCTCTTTTGGAATTCTCCATGCCAAACTGATAGAACCCCAAAAGGAGCTCATAGATTTTGATCCTTGAGGGAGATCAACCCTTGGAACGCTGTAGGGGTTCCTCCCTCCTAGACTCGGCACAAGGCTGGATTAAAATTATAGATTGCTTGATAAAAAGAGGTGGAGGCTACATGTTTATATAGGGCTCCAAACCCTAGCCCTAGGGGGTGCTTGCCTAACTAAAATTACTCTTTTACCCTTTCTATAGCCTACCTGCCTTATAGGGAACAGGTGGCGGCTAGGTTGGCTCTATAGCCGACCTAAGCATGGGGAAACCCTAGCCTACCAACCTAGTAAGGGGAGGTAGCAGCTACTAAGCCCTAAGGGCTAATTTAAACCCTAGCTATACTCCTTTATAAGATAGGAGTGACTTTATTACAATCTAGTATGGTTTTATTGACTACTTCTAGGGAGATTAGGACTCAACCCTACTAGAGTCCTATCAAACCCATCCTCTTAAAATCAGCTTTGTCCTTAAGGCTGAAGTTTCATGAACTCAGTAAATCGGGTCTTCAGCTCCTCATCAGCTTAGGTGTCAGTTGGAAGAACTCGAGCTGAGTCGTCGTCTTTAAATTTCCATTCGAGGTGGAATACTTGGAGGATCAACTATAATTTTGATCTGGTGTACGGATCTGATCTCCAGGTTAGTGCCCCAATATGATCCCCAATTTTGCAAGGTCCAAAGAAATAGGGCGACCACTTTCTTGAGGCTTGAATTTTGTGCTGGTGGAGCTAGAGATGAAGTGAGACTTGATCTTTCTCAAGAAACTTTCTTCTGCTCCGACGTTTATCAAGGGGAAGTTTCTTCCTTGCATGGGTTGCCACGTGGTTGCTCTGTAATAGTAGTTGTGCCTTTTTTGGAGTGAGAGCTATCCTCTGATAAAATCTCTAGTGGTGTAAGCCCAATCCGAGATTGAGGTGGGTAGGAGTGGTGATTTTTTGGGGCCTATTTTCACTTCTTTGTGTTGTTGACTATCTTGCAAGAGGATGGTGCTGACCCCCACTTTGGATGTGTCTGCTCCAATAATGAACATCTAGAAACGATTTGGTGTGGACGACATCGTGGTCGTGAAGGCTATAGTTCCACTCGGCTAATGTGGTGCATCTTTCTTTATAATAAGAGGGATGATGTTCATGCTTCGTTGAGTCCTACGAATGATCCTTCCTCTTTTCTGATTTTGCCACTGGAGGGGCTTAATTTTCTCGCGGTCTTTGGCTATAGATCGGAGGTCATCATCAAGGAAGTCTTTAAGCATCATGGTCCGATCCTGGGGAAAGTCGTGGAAGTCACCTGAGATCTGAAGTGTTGCATAAGCAACCATAGTGAGTTCGATAGGATGTAACACTTTAGAAGTAGCTTATCTCCGGGGAAAAGGATGTAGGGATGTGTCACAGCAGGAAATAAGCATGGTTGAACAATTTGTCTCTATCATCTCTTGGACAATCCTTTTATCTTCGACCTTCTGAGGTTGTATGAAGCAATCTGGTCGAGCAACAACTGGTAGAAGTTTCGGCCTATTCAGCATATGGGGGTCGGCCAACTTCAGAGGAGGTAGTCGGCTCGGTTGAGTGGAGATGCCCAAAAATTCAACAAGCTATGAGAGAGATTTTTTATCATCAATCTCATGAAACTCTTAAATTTGAATTGGGAAACCACTAGATTCTTCTTCTGGTACCCCCTCCAAGTGTGGTGTTGTGGTTGTAGTCGTTGGGCTCCCTCGTAGAATCACTTGCTTTCCTTTTCTAAAAAAATTCATGGTTAGCTTTGAAAAATTCCAAAAAAACATCTCCAATCGTGGACAACCAATCAATGCCAAGCACTATATCAAAACCATCAAGAGGGAGGAGGAAAAAATCAACAACTACGTCTTGTTCCTATAGGATCAGTTTTACCCATGGGCACTTCTGGTTGCACTTCAGAATTTGACCATTAACTACCTTGACTTTGAACCCATTGTAATCTTCTTTTTGGAGCATTAAGTGGGCAACAACCTTACTACTCATGAATTTGTGTGTGCTCCCGGTGTCGATGAGGATGATGACGGACTGCTACCCGAGAAACCCTTTGATCTTCAATTTTTACAGGTTGGTATGGTCGGCTAAGGTAGGGACCATGCGGGTGGCCGGTTGTGATGTATCCTTCTCCTTAGGCTCGAGAGTCATATCTTCAAGTTTGGATTCTTTAGTGGGCGCAATCATCAGCGGTGTCTCTTTTTTACATTTGTGTTCTAGGCTCTACAGTTTATCACAACACCCACATAGGCCCTTTATCGATCCGTCATGAAGGTCTTCTCTTATTAATTTCTATGGCTAAGGGGGTCGGCTGATAGTAGGAGGAGGTGAAAGCTTTGGTGCCTCTGGTCAGGGAGCAACTCTAGTCTTCCGAACTTCATAGTTCAATCGCTCCTCTTGATGTCGTGCAAAGGAGATGGCTACATTAAGTGTGTACGGTTGTCGTGCTTTAACTTCTTCCTGAATCTTCAGCTTCAAGCCCTTAAATAAAAGTCTTCAATATCTATTTTTCAAACCAATCATAAGTTTGATTAGATAACCTTTCAAACCTAGTTTGGTACTCTTGGATGGTGGAGGTTTGACGGATCATCGCTAGTTCTTTGCTAAGGTTCTTTTTATAATCAAAATTGGCACCGCATTGTGATCTTATTGGGCTCAGTGATCGGTCCAATCTAAACTCCTCGAAGAGAGCGCATAATTTAACATCCATATGCGTCTCAAGAGCATCCAATTTGGCTTCGAATAAGCCCACCGATGTCATGATGTAAGGTCTGCAACCTGTCAAATCAAACTGATTAAAGAGTGTAGCTGCAATCTTTAGGTTGATGGCAGCAATGGCAGCGATGTCGGGACTGCGGTGGTCAAGTCTTCAAGTGGAGGATGGCAACCAAGGGTAGCAGCAACGGTGGAGGAATAAAATGGCAGCAGTAATGTCGGTTGCAGTCCTTCAGTGATGCTGCAATGTTGACGCTGCAATGTCGTTGAGGTTGTAATTTTTTAGGTGGCTGATATTTATCAGAAGATGGCAGCCAAGAGATCTGGGTCGGAAGGCAGCAACGATGGCAGAGGAAGAAGAGGGCAGCAACAACGTCGGCTGCGGTTGCGGTGTGACATCGTGGTTGTAGGTGGCGTCGGTTGCAGCAAGGGTGCGGCTGCAATGGGAGAAAGACAGGGCAGCGATGTACACGACTATTGTGGAGGAGGGCAGCAGCGGTATAGAGTAAGAGATGGCTGCTATTGTGTTTAATTTGTTATTGGCTGTGATCAAGATAGTTGGCAGTGAACGATTGTTGCGGGCTGCGATGTAAACAGATTACAGCGAAAGATCACTATTGGTAGCTTTTTGCCACAAGGATCATTGTTGGCGCGATCAAAGAGGATGGCAGCAAGAGGTCGCTATTGGCAGCATTGGGCAGCAAAAGATGCATGCTGCGGTTGAAGGGATAAGAGAGATTGGGCGGCTGAAAGGTTGTTAGACCGAAGGCTTCGGTTTTTTGGTATGGTTTGTGGCTGTTTTGGGTGTGATTTGGGGCTACGATTTTGTAGAGTTTAGGCTCTAAATTGGTGTGGTTTTAAGGCTATGATAGTAGTAGATAAAGGTTAGGGAAATAGATTTTAGATCTGGGATAGATGGCAACAAAGGTAGGTGTCTCGGTAAGGAAAGTTGGCTAAAAATGTAAGTGGATCGATTACAAAGTAGGCTGATTTGGGGGGCTGTTTGGATTCGGTTTAGGGTAATATTTGGAAGGGTTTTTGGTGAGGATGATAGGGTTTGGAGATGAGGAAAAGAGAGTCCAAAATCCCACAAAAAATAATACTCAAATCTGATAGAATTTGGTGAAAAGAAGTGTTGCGTTGTGCTGTCCTGCTGAACAGATTTTACGTCGGAGAAACGATGACTTCTCAATGTAATTTCCAAAGGAAAGTTCAAGAAAATTATGCAGAAACCCTTGGTTTAGATGTTGTCAATACCAGTAGAAATTTTGATGAAATTTTGGCAGCATAACAGTAGGGAAATAGGGCAAAAGATGCAAGGCAGATTCCTTTGTCATAAAATTTCAGAACTGCGTGATGGTGAAAGATCATAAAAGAAAACTGGTTCTAGAAGGAGTTTTTTTGTGAAATCAAATCCAGATGAAAGCTAATTACATCTTGAGAATTGTGTAAAAATTTCGGCTGGAAAGGATGAACAAAAGTTTGGTTTCAAGTAGCAACAATCGGCTAAAAAATTCTGTAGTGTTTCGCCTTCGCAACGATGATAACGTTTGCGACGATAAAAATTTGCAGTAAGGAAACTTTGAAAAACTTCTCTCACATATAATATGAAGGATCTCATAGTATTGAAAGAGATTGATTTTACCTGTATTCCTATATTCCCACTATATCCCTGCATTCCAGATCCGGATGGAGAAGATGGAGGTCAAGCGTCCTCCTCTCTAATGGTATCCACATGATGGATCTCTATAGCGAAACTCCTCCAATCTGATCTCACAACTCTTGCACAGAGGGAGGGAGGAGAATAGGAGGTGGTGGCTAAAGTTGCATCCTATCAGCCATGAGTCTCCCCTCCTATTTATAGAGAGCCACTAAAAAACCCTAAGGCTCCTGCCTTAGTAGGTATTGGATCTCCATCCAATTACCCACTAACCTTGTATTATTGGATCTTTATCCAATAATCTTCTTAGGCCACTAATTGGGCCTTAATCAAGGAGCCCATCAGTATAGGGTCTCATCTAATGAGAATAGGGGCTAATTGGATCTTCATCCAATCCTCTATTCGTTGAAGCATCCACCATATGTGTAGGCCCGATACTGAGCTGGCCGTGAGTCACTCCCATCAGAACTCTTTCTGATATAGTAAATTATTATCCCCATAATAATTCACTCGACTCATCGACTATAGACGTACTAGGCCACTACGCCATAGTCCCTAGATGATATAGGGGGATCGAATCCATCGGACCTATCTGTCCATAGTTACCATATATCTATAATCCCTCATCCAACTAATATCCCAGAGATCGTATATTGGACATGGTACTATCAGACCACATACAGAATTCGTCATAGTCTCGCTCTAATCGAATTATCTCGAAGAACTCTTTCTCTCTCAATCCGAATGACCCTAGCCAGGGATTTGTCTGAGCAAGCACATATAGGATATTCCTCTCGTGATACCAAGAATGGATGATCCTCTATTGACACTTAATTACTTTTGTAAGGTTGGCTACCAATCTCGATAACTAATTGGAACTTTCCAAACCTGTAAGTTTGGCATCAAAGAAAGGAGTACTCATATAAGGCATCCTTGGTGTCTTAAGTCTAAGGATCAGATACACAATTGAGGCTATGGAATCGCTGTCTGACATTAGGTATCATTAACCATATAACATTCCATAAGCGGATTAATCAGTGAACTCATTCTCTAGTGAGCACATGTACTATCTATATCCTTAGTGTCTCCACACAAGTGGCTATGAGATCAGTCGCCTCCATCATATGGACGGGTATATAGTATACTGATCTGTTCGATTATCTCAATGTCCCTCTCGAGTAACCTATGACACAGATTATTTAGGATCTATGTTTAAAGGTAAATCGATCTCACTATCGTGATCCCATCACGATCCGATTCCCATTGCACAAAACCAAGGACATCACAATATATATGCAACAAATAATATAATGTGAGAATATGCCAATATTAATCATAAGTAAAAAGATTATGTAGTGTGTCACACGTGCCATCACTCACGTGATTGGCTTGCAGGGCACCTCCATCATATAGGCGGGTATACAGTACATCTGTCTGTCTAGTTATCTCGATGTCCCTCTCGAGTAACCTATGATTGATATTATTTAGGATCTGTCTTTAAAGGTGAATCAATCTCATTATCATGATCTCATCACGATCTGATTCTCATTGCATAGAACCAAAGACATCACAATATATATGCAACAGATAATATAATATGAGAATATACCAATAATAATCATAAGTAAAAAGACGCGTAATATGTCTCACATGATTGGCTTATAGGACACTTGTAACCAGTAATCTCCCACTTGACCAAAAGTCAATCACCTATGTATCTGATCTCATCAGACCCCTATGATGCTCAAATATAATATGAGCCAACGGCTTCGTAATTAGATCTACAATGTTATCTTCAGTTGGAACTTTTTTCATTGTTATATATCTTTACGGGCTATGATCTCTTTAATCAAATAGAACATCCTCAGAATAATTCTGATGAGACTTGGGTCTCCTTGTTAGAGTTATCGCCCTGTCACGTTGTAGTATATGGGAATCGGCTCCATACTGCTCGGTATGACTCCCAAATCATAATAAACTTCTTTATCTACACCCCTTCCTTTGTTGCTTTTGTTACAGTAATGTATTTCGCGTCTGTGGTCGAGTTAGTAGTAGTATCTTATTTGGAACTCTTCCAGCTTACTACTCCTTCATTCCAGGTGAAAATATACCCTAAGTTCAACTTGCTATCATCAATATCGGATTGGAAACTCGAGTCCGGTAGCCCTCAACATGAAGGCTACCTTCTCCATATACCAATAAAAGATCCTTAGTCCTTCTCAAGTACTTAAGGATACACTTTATTGCCTTCCAGTGTTCCAACCTAGATCCGCCTGATACCTGCTCGTGACACTCAGAGCATGCGCTATATCAGGCTTGGTACATAGCATAACATACATGATAGACCATATCATTGAGGCATAAGGTATCATATCTATGTCTGCTATTTTTTCAGGAGTTTTTAATGACATACTCCTAGAAAGTGATATTTCATGTCTCATCGGTATGAGACCTCTCTTGGAATTCTTCATGCCAAACCTTTTGACAATGGAGTTTATGTACCTAGACTAGGACAAGCCAAGCATCCTTTTGGATCTATCTCTATCGATCCATATCTCTAAAATATAGGATGCTTCCCTTAAGTCCTTCATGGAGAAGTTTCTAGATAGTCAAGCCTTTATTGTAGAGAGCATTCCTACATCATTCTCAATGATTAGGATATCATCCACATATAGTATTAAGAAGGTGATAGCGCTCCCACTTACCTTCCTGTACACAAGGCTCATCTTCGTTCTTAACAAAGTCATAAGATCTAATCGCCTCATCAAATCTTATGTTCCAACTTCGGGAAGCTTGCTTTAATCCATAAATGAACCTGAGCAACCTGCACATTTTATCTGGACTCGCTCTGGATATGAATCCCTATAGTTGTATCATATATACCTCCTCCTCGAGGTTGTCATTAAGGAATATCATTTTCACATCCATCTGCTAGATCTTATAGTCAGTGTGCTGTAATAGCCAAAAGAATTCTGATGGATTTAAGCATGGCTATGGGTGAAAAGGTTTCATCATAGTCAACTTATTGCCTTTGATGATATCTTTTAGCTACTAGCCTTGCCTTATAGGCCTCTACCATTCTATCCACTCCGATCTACTTCTTGAAGATCCATTTGCAGCCAATGAGTATGATACCCTCATGTGCATCCACAAGGTTCCAAACCTTGTTAGAGTACATGAAATCCATCTTAGAATTCATGGCTTCTTACCACTTCTTAAAGTCTATACTCATAATAGCCTCCTAGTAGATCTGATGATCAATATCCTTAGAGTCTTCTTCGCTGATATGTCTCATATATCTTTTAGGAGGGTGAGATACTCTGCTAGACCTGCGCAAAGTTGAAACTTGTGTGCTATGTACCTGAATAGACTCGGGCTCTGGAATAGTGCTTGAGTTAGGTTCTCCAACCATGCTCAACTCTGTCTCACTCCCACTGTTTCCACCAAGAATGTGTTCCTTCTCAAGAAACACAGCTCTCTTAGCAATAAAGACTCTTTGGTCCTTCGGATGATAGAAATAGTACCCTAAAGTCTCTTTAGGGTATCCCACGAATGTGCACTGTTCCATCCTTAATTTCAACTTATCGAGGTTGCATCTTCTAACGTGAGCAGGACAACCCCAAATCTTAACCACCTTAAGATTGAGCTTCTTTCCTTTTTATATCTCAAAAGGTGTAGACACTATCGAATTTGATGAAACTCTGCTCAGAAGGTAAGTTGTGGTCTCTAGGACGTATCCCCAGAATGAGACGAGCAGGTCAGCGAAACTCATCATGGACCACACCATATCCAACAATGTGTGATTCCTCCTTTCTGATACACCATTGAGTTGAGGTATATATAAAGGTATCCATTGGGATAGAATCTCATAGTCCTTGAGGAAATTGGTGAACTCTATACTCAAGTACTATCCTCCTCGATTTGATCGAAAAGTCTTAATACTCTTTATAATATGGTTGTCTACCTTATTTTTATGTTCTCTGAACTTCTTAAAGGCCTCGAACTTATACTTCATTAAGTACATGTGTCCATACCTAGAGAAATCATCAGTTAATATAATGAAGTATGAGTAACCACCTATAGCCTGAGTCGATATGGGACCCACGTACATCATTATGTACGAGTTCCAATAACTCAGTGGCTCTTTCTCCAGTTCCACCAAAAAGAGAGTTTGTCATCTTCCCATGAAGACAAGGTTTGCAAGTTGCATATGACTCACAATCAAATAGATCTCAACACACAAGTTATCCTCTAAAACTATCTATATACTTCAAAAATCTGAACTAGATGAGTATGTAGTCGTTTTCTATTTACATCTCCAACTTCTTTTTTTTTTCAATTTAAGATTTCTGTAACTAATCACTAACTTAAGCCAATGAGATTGTGTCATTGGACTAGGGTAAATTTAAAAAACTCCAACTATTTCATTTGGATAATAATAAATAACTTGGTGCAATTCAAATGAAGGGATAAATTTATGAGACATACATATGAGAAAGAGAGAAATGAAATAGCTGAGAGCACGGATTGCCATTTTTTGTACCAATCTCATTTCGACAATATACCAAACTGGGCCATCAAGAATAAAGAAGGAAGAAAGCAAAAAGAAAAAAAAAGAAAAAGAAGGGAAAAAAATATATCGAACTCAAAGAAGATGGCTCGCATGAGTCCTAATTTTCTTTTTTAACATTGAGTTGGACAACTGCCTATCACTTTTTAATTTTTATATTATCTTAATTGAATAATCTGAAATAGAAGTGGTTTGTCTATCCATAACCAGTACATACTGCCTATATTATATCGTGAGAGATCTTCGTCACCATAAAATAACTAAAATTTAGAAGAAAATAATATAAGGTTGTAAAAAAACAAAAACTTCGTAAAAATTTTAGTTGCTAAAAGTGGAGTTAAAGTTACCTCCAAATGATTGTTGCTTCTCATGAATTAGTAGGGGTGCCCATCCAAATCAACTTGGAACTTTGACGAGAAAACTGCCATATTGACTGCCCCCGAAATATAAAAATATAACAATGTCAATCAAAATTTAAGAAATGGGTTTTGAATGATCATGTCGACCATAATATAAAAAAATAATATCGATCCAAAACCTTGTTGAGAGGTACAAAAGTATCTTCGATAATATTTTCATATATGATAGGAAAGAAACTTATCTCAGAGCATTTTTAGCATGATTGCTTGATGACCAATAATGTTTTGAGACACTTTGATGATTAGTCATATTAGTTTAATTAAATATCCACACTAAATTCCATTGAGGAAAACTCTCAAATACAAATAATCATGATTTATTAAAATTTACCAACATCGTCAATGCCCAATGAACATCACCTTTAAGAATATACACATTTTTCAAATTATACAATACAGTCTTTATATTATATATCATAAAATGATAAAAACAAAATCGATAATAATCGCCCATTTAACTGGAAACCATTATATTCAAGGGATCTCCATACCTCCATGCAGTGTTAAAAGGTTGCCACCAGCTCAAGCGTGATGCTAAAAATACTTAGATTGAGAATGTAATAAATTTCTATGCAATCTACAAACAATATCCAAGATGTAAATAAGGAAATTTTTCTAAAAAGAAAGAAGATAAATGAGAAAAGAGGTGTGTTGGAAGCTTTATTCATGTTATCCCAAAATAGCTTCTTACACTACCGATATTTATGATAAATATAATAAATCTTCACCACATCTACCAAGAAACAAATAAGGAATTAGCTAAAAAGAGAAAGAACATGAGTAACGTGCTTGGTTGAAAATCATGACTACTAAGAATGAAAATTAATCCCAATTTAGAATCAAGTTTTGAACTATATGTTCACAAGAAAAAGAAGTTAATTTGCATAAATCAACTACAATATTGAGCTAGACAGCAGAAAACCTTTTGGAATTTCATGGTAACATCCCTTAAGCAATTCCATCCAATAGCCAGCAACCCAAGGAAATGCTCCCAATACCCTGCTCGAAAACCAGGCCAGCAATCTTAGCAGCAAATCCGAAAGAGCAAAAGTGCAACTAAAGTAAGAAGAGCCATCATTTAGATAATGTACAAGCAACAACAATCATGGTTTTAGCAATACAATAACAATGATTCTTAAATATGATCACATGCAACATGAAAAATATGGTGCTTCAACACAATAACAGTGCGTTCATTAAGAATCTAAAATTAATGGTCGTTTAACAAAAAGAGATAGCTCCAATGCATTTTGTTAGTTTAACATCCAAATAAAACATGAGTCAAAATACTAATATAATTATACGATTTAAACTAGAGTGTGATTACAAAACTCATCAAGAGGTGAGTGAGAGTGCGAGTAACGGTGTGGGGGCAAATGAGGCAGAGTCCATCATTTTCAATTGTATCTATCCTTCCACGTCACTTTGGCGATTAGAAAATCAATAAAATAATTAGGACAAAAGAGAGGGCTAGGAGAGACAAGATAATAGATACAATAAGGGAGGATCTTAGTGAGCAAAGGTTCGACAATCGAGCTTCTTATTCATCTCACAACCAAGGGCAATACATGAAACCAAATTTGACATTTGAGTTCCTTATTATTTTGTTACCTTTCTTGGTAGAGATAATAGTTTCTGATTACAAGAAACCAATAAAATAATAAGAACAAAGAGTGCGAGAGTGATAGGACTCTAGCAGGGTTGAATCCTAATCTTCCTAGAAGTAGTCAATAAAATCCTACTAGATTGTAATAAAATTACTCATATCTTATAAATGAATATGACTAGGGTTTAGATTAACCCTTAGGGCTTAGTGGTCGTCGCCCCCTTTACTGGGTTGGTTGGCCAAGGTTTCCCTCTGCTTAGATCGGTTATAGAGCTAACCTAGCTGTCCCCTGTTCCTATTAAGACAGATTGACTATAAGAGGGGCAAAGAGATAATTTTACTTAGGCAAGCGCCCTCTTAGGCTAGAGTTTTGATCCCTATTTAAAGATGTAGTCACCCCCCCTCCCCTCTTGAGGGAATCAATCATCAATTTTATTTTAGCTTTATGCCGAGTCTAGGAGGGAGGAACCCTTACAACGTTCCAAGGGTTGATCCCCCCTTAAGGGTCAAAATCTATAGAGCTCATTCTGGGATTCTATCATCTGGTATCAGAGCCGCGTTCCTGTTGTCCTATAGTCATCTCAACCACCTCCACCTTCCCAAGTAATTTCTACAATTGCTTTTGATGTCGCCTCCACCGTCGCCCACCAAGCCACAGATCCATCAATTTGTTGCCTTCATCTGCGTCAACATCAAAAGATCTAGTAAAAACTCCAAGCCCACGCCTCTTGCGATTGTTATTCCTCTATCTTATATATGGGTGAAGTTTTTTCAAAGTTTTCTTGCTGTAAAATTTTACCGTCGCAAACATTATCATCGTTGCAAAGACGAAATGCTGCAGAAATTTTCAGTCGATTGTTGCTTCTTAAAACTAAACTTTTAAACGTCCTTTTTGGCTAAAACTTTTATACAATTTCATAGACCGTCTTAGCTTTCATCTAAGACTGATCTCGTGAAAAAACTCCTTCTGGATACGACTTATAGCGTTGTGATTCTTCGTTGCACAGTACTGAAATTTTACAATGCAGAATTTACCTTCCGTCTATTGGCCTCTTAAAATCGAACTTTTGTTCATCCTTTTTGGCCAAAATTTTTATACAATTCTAAAGATCAACTTAGCTTTCATCTGAGATTGATTTCTAGAAAAACATTCCTTCTCAAACCAGTTTTCTTGTGTAATTTTTTACCATCACATAATTCTGAAATTTTTACAATGAAGGATCTACCTTTCGTCTTTTGCCCTATTTCCTTACTGTTATGCTGCCAAAATTTCACCAAACTTTTTATCGATGTTACCAACACCTGAATCAAGGATTTTTGCATAATTTCTTTGAACTTTCCACTCGAATTTAGGTCGAGAAGTCATTGTTTCTCCGACGTAAATCTGTTCGGCAAGACAGCAAATCGTAGCACCTTTTTTGTCGAATTCTATTAGATTTAAGTGTTATTTTTTGTGGGATTTCAGACTATCTTTTCCTCATCTCTAAACCCTACCATCCTCACCAAAAACACCTCTAAATCTTACCCTAAACTGAACCCAAACACCCATCCAAATCAGCCCTAACCGCAACCTACTTATGGATCAACTTACCTTTTTCCTTATAGATACACCTACCTTGCTTGCCATCCATCCCAGATCTAAAAATCTATTTAACTAACCTTCATCTACTACTATCACAACCCTAAAATTACATGAATTCGTAGCCTAAACTCTACAAAACCGTAGCCCCAAATAGCACCCAAAATAGCCACAAACCGCACCCAAAAACCACAGCCTTCGGTCCACCAACCTTTCAGCCGCTCAATCTCCCTTATCCCTTTAACCGCAGTATGCATCTTTCACTGCCCAACACTGCCAACAATGACATTTTGTTGCCATCCTCTTTGATCGTTCGCTACCAACTATCTTGATCGTGGCCAGCAATAAATTGAACACAATAGCAGCTATCTCTCACTCCATACCAATGTTGCCCTCCTCCGCAACAGCTGTGTACATCACTGCCCCGTCTTCCTCCTATTGCAGTCGCACCCTTACTGCAATCAACACCACCTGCAGCCATGAAGTCGCACCGTAGCCGCAACCGACATTGCTACTGCCCTCTTCTTCCTCTACCATCGTTGCTGCCTTCCAACACAAATCTCTTGGCTGCCATCTTCCGACAAATATCAGCCACCTAAAAAATCATAGGATCGACGACAATGCAACGTCAACATTGCAGCATCAACGAAGAACCGCAGCCGACGTTACTGCTACCATTTTCTTCCTCCAACGTTGCTGCTACCCTTGGCTGCCATCCTCCACTTAGAGACTTCACCACCACAGCCCCGACATCGCTGCCATTGCTGCCTTCAACCTGAAGATTGCAGCTACACTCTTTAATTGATTTGATTTGACAGGTTGGAGATCCTTACATCATGATATCGGTGGGCTTATTCGAAACCAAATTGGAGATTCTTGAGACGTGTATAGATGTTAAATTACACACTCTCTTTGAGGAGTTTAGATTGGGCTGATCACCAAGCCCAATATGATCACAATGCGGTGTAAATTTGGATTGTAAAAAGAACCTTAGCGAACAACTAGCGATGATCCGTCAAACCTTCACCATCCAAGAGTACCAAACCAGGTTTGAAAGATTATCTAATCATACTTATGATTTGTTTAAAAAATAGATATTAAGAACTTAAGGCAGCTATCTCCTTTGCGAGACATCAAAAGGAGCGATTGAAATATTAAGCTCGGAAGACTAAAGTTGCTCCCTGACCAGCGGCACCGAAGCTTTCACCCCTCCTATTGTCAGCCGACCCCCTCAGCCACAGAAATTAACAAGAGAAGACCTTCATGACGGATCCACAAAGGACCTATGTGGGTGTTGTGATAAACTATAGGGCCTAGAACACAAATGTAAAAAGGAGATATAGTTGATGATTGTGCCCACTTAAGAACCCAAACTTGAAGATACGACTCTCGAGCCCAAGGAGAAGTTACACCACAACCAGTCACCCGCACGGTCCCTACCTTAGCCGGCTACACCAACCTGCAAAAATTGAAGATCGAAGGGTTTCTCGAACAGGAGTTCGTCATCATCCTCATCGACACTAGGAGCACACACAACTTCATGAGCAGTAAGGTTGCTGCCCTTAATGCTCCAAAAAGAATATTACAACGGGTTTGAAGTCAAAGTAGCTAACGGCCAAATTCTGAAGTGCAACCAAAAGTGCCTGTGGGTAAAACTAATCCTATAGAAGCAATACATAGTTACTGAATTTTTCCTCCTCCCTCTTGATGGTTTTGATATATTGTTTGGCGTTTATTGGTTATCCACAATTAGAAATATTTTTTAAATTTTTTTGAAGCTAACCATAAAAGTTTTCAGAAAAGAAAAGTAGGTCATTCTACGAGGGAGCCCAGCAACTACAACCACAACACAACACTTGGAGGGGGTACCAAAAGAAAAATCTATTAGTTTCCCAATTCAAATTCAAGGGTTTCATAAGATTGAAGATAAGAACCCTCTCCCACATCTTGCTGAAATTTTGGGCATCTCCATCAAACCGAGCTGATTACCTCCTCTGAAGCTGTTCGACCCCCCTATGCTGAACAGGCCGAAACTTCTACCAGTTGTTGCTCTGCCAGATTGCTTCATACAACCTCAAAAGGTCAAGGATAAAAGGGTTGTCCAAGAGATGACAGAGACATGGATTATTCGGCCATGCTTATTTTTCGCTACGACATATCCCTACATCCTTTTCTCCGGAGATAAGCTACTTCTAAAGTGTTACATCCTGTAGAACTCACCATGGTTGCTGATGCAACACTTTCAGATCTCATGTGACTTCCACGACTTTCCTCAGGATCAGACCATGATGCTTAAAGACTTCCTTGATGATGACCTCCAATCTATGGCCCAAGACCGCGAGAAAATTGAGCCCCTCCAGTGGCGAAATTAGAAAAGGGGAAGGATCATTCGTAGGACTCAATGAAGCATAAACATCATCCCTCTCATTATAAAGAAAGATGCACCACCTTGGCCGAGTGGAACTATAGCCCTCACGACCACGATGTTGTCCACACCAAATCGTGGCCAGATGTTTATTATTGAAACAGACACATCCAGAGTGGGGTCAGCACTATCCTTATGCAAGATGATCAACAGCACGAAGAAGTAAAAATGGGTCATGAAAAATCACCATTCCTACCCACCTCAAACTCAGATCGGGCTCACACCACTAAAAATTTTATCAGAGGACTGCCCTCACTCCAAAAGAAGGCACGATTACTAATATAGAGCAACCACGTGGTAGTTCACGCAATGAAGAAACTTCCCCCTGACAAATGCTGGAGCAGAAGGAAGTTTTTTGAGAAATATCAAGTCCCCCTTCATCTTTAGCTCCACCAGCACGAAATTCAAGCCTCAAGAAAGTGGTCTCTTTATTTCTTTGGGCCTTACAAAATTGGGGATCATATTGGGGCCCTAACCTGGAGATCAAATTCGTGCACCAGATTAAAATTACAGTTAATCCTCCAAGTATCCCACCTCAAATGAAAATTTAAAGATGATGATTCAGCTTAAGTTCTTCCAACTGACACCCAAGCTGATGAGGAGCTGAAGACCTGGTTCCCTGAGTTCATGAAACTTCAACCTTAAGGACAAGACTGATTTTAAGAGAGCGGGTTTAATAGGACTCCAGCAGGGTTGAGTCCTAATCTCTCTAGAAGTAGTCAATAAAACTCTGCTAGATTGTAATAAAGTCACTCCTATCTTATAAAGGAGTATGACTAAGGTTTAGATTAGCCCTTAGGGCTTAGTGGTTGTCGCCCCCTTTACTGGGTTGGTTGGCCAAGGTTTCCCCTTGCTTAGGTCGGCTATAGAGCCAACCTAGCCACCCCCTGTTCCTATTAAGGCAGGTTGGCTATAGAAGGGACAAAGTGATAATTTTACTTAGGCAAGCACCCCCTTAAGCTAGGGGTTTGATCCCTATTTAAAGATGTAGCCACTCCCTCTCTTGAGGGAAGTCCTCTTTTGAGGGAAGCAATCATCAATTTTATTTCAGTCTTGTGCCAAGTCTAGGAGGGAGGAACCCCTACAGCGTTCCAAGGGTTGATCCACCTCAATGGTTAAAATCTATAAAGCTCCTTCTGGGATTCTATCATAGAGACAATAGATATGATATAACAAAGAAAATTTTTTGGCACACAAGGGTTCAAGATAATCTTTGTCACAAGGTCGAGATAAATTTAAATATAATTAAGCTTCTCGTCCATCACGACAAAGGAGATCAATAGATGAAACTAAGTCCATTTTTATTCATGCACTTAATATCACTTGGCAAAAAAGCCAAGAAAACAATGTGTACAAAGGGAAAGGAGATATGAGAGAAAAAATAAAGATGAATTTTGACAAATAAGGCATGACAAGGCATGTGAGCATACATTCGAGTATCTCCTTTCTCTTAGTGTCGGAAGGCATCGTAGGCAAATAATGCAAATAAGATGGAGTGCATCATGATATTATCAATCATTTCTTTCCCTCATCGTCACCTCCTCTGAAAGAAAGCCAAACAAATAAAGAGAACAAATGCGAGGGAGATAGAAGAGAAAAAAATAAAGGGACGATCACACCCCTCTCTCAACATCAAAGAGGGTTATAGGCAAGCGAAGCAAAATTTTCTATTCTACTTCCTCTCTTCAACTATAAAAAATTGAAAACAATAAGAATAAAGGAAAGGGAGAGACAAGAGAAGAGAGAGTACTAGAGGATCTTAACAAGGACTCGAGTATGTTTTTGTTAGCAAGGCCATGGTGAGTGAGAATGTGGTCGAGCATCTCATCCGTCTTAACAATAGAGGATGTAGACTGAACAAGATGGAGTTCATCATTTTCGAATGTTGCTTTTCTTTATTTTCGTTTTGGCTATAAGAAAACAAAAAAAAAAAACAATGAAAACGAAGGGTCAAGGGAGGATCTTGATAGACAAAGACTCGAGCATATTTTCATTGTAAGATCGAGGTGAGTTAGAATACAATCGAGCTTCTCATCTATCTCAACAACGAATGCCAATAGACAAGATAGAGTTCATTATTTCTAATTATTGTACATGTTCACTATCGTTTGCCTATAAGAAAGCCAAGAAACCAATAACTACAAAAGGAAAAGGACGAGAAAAAAAAAATAAGAGAGGATTTTGACGAGGAAGGGCTCCAGCTTGTCTTCATCAGCGATGTCATGGTGACTGAGCATGCAATTGAGCATCTTCTCCCTCAAGCTTGTCAATAAGGTGGAGCACATTATTTTCAGTCACTTCTTTCCTTAATTATTGCTTGACCTACAAGAAATCTAAACAATGGGAGGAGAAGGTAAGAGAAGAAATGAAGGATCACCTCCTCGAGGCATCGGAGAGGACCATAGTTACACGAGGCGATGAGCATAATCTTTTATTGCTACTTTTCCTTCTTTAACTACAATAAAATGAAGAAAACAATGAGAATAAGAAAAGGATCTTCATAAGACCGTGTATGTCTTCATAAGAGGAGGATCTTCACGAGCAAGCAAAGGCACGTGTATGTCTTCGTAAGACCGAGGCAACTGAGAATGTAGTTGAGCATCTTATCCTTCTCGACAACAAAGGGGCTGGAGCAAATGGGACGAAGTTCATCATTTTCAATTATCATCTTTACTGTAAGAAAATTAAAAAAATAATAATTAAAAAAAAGAGTGAGAGGCAAAGAGTCTTGTCATTTTCAAGGTGGAGTTTGTCATTTCCAAATGTCACACTTATTCACTATTACTTGGCCTGTTAAAAAAGACAAGAAAGCACAAATGGGAAGGAGAGAAGAGCCAAAAAGATAAAAAAAAAAAGAAAGAAAGGATTTGACGAGCAAACACTCAAGCTTATCTACATCAATGATGGTGAGGAGAGTGAGTATGTAGTCGAGCATCTTCTCTCTCTTGACATCAGGGCATTATAAAAAAATAATACGAAAAAGGTGGAGTACATTATTTTCAATCATTTCTGTTGTCGATAAGAAAAACAAACAAATAATGAATATAAATAGGAGAGAGAGGGGAGAGGAGATAAAAGGGTGGATCACTCCGCTCTCGATGTTGGAGACCGCCATAAGTAGATGACGCAGTGACATTTTTCTGTTGCTTCTCTCCCCTCTTTATCTACAATAAAAATAATAATAATAATGAGAATAAGAGAAGCATCTTGGAAAAGGCATGCATTTTTTCTTGACCGAGGTGACTGAGAATGCAATCGAGCATATTGTCCTTCTTGACAATGGAATGTGTGGAGCAAAGGAGGCTGAGTTCACCATTTTCAATTGCCGCTTTCGTCTATATATCTCAAGAAGTATGTCTCATGTATTTAGATGCGATACTTCATAGATATGCACTTAAACAAAAATAATTATTTTATACACTTCATGATATTAACATAAATGGTGATATTGCACTAGAGAGCATTAAGAATACAGAATGTACTACTGTGATGTTGTATTAAGGCTCAAGTAGCAAGTCATTCATACATAATAAAGTCCACCACCTAATGCTTTAGAGAGAGATGACGTTTGATAACATCCATATGTAGTTAAAATCAACTAATACGTAGAAAAGTCATTATGTGTTTCATACTTGAAAAGAAGACAGATTTAAAAGAAATTTTATTTTATTTAACTCTTGGCCCCCACAATTTCACGGGTTACATGAGTTAATAATAAAAACATTTATACCAATCTTATTAACAATATAATGGTTATCATTTAGGATTTATATGTGATTATGCACTTGATTAATTGCTAATTGATACGAGGAAAGGAGTGTAGAACAATTAACTATGGATCTATGTAAGTTTGCCCAAACTAAGTTCCTAAAGAGAAGACCTGTATAAAATGTAATTAATTCAGGCCATGATATGATGATATTGTACTGTTCTCTCGACTCAAATATTAAGTCACGCATATGAGTGTTGGGTCTCATTCAATTATATGGTTTCAACAAGTAAATATAATGATTTTTTACATGTGAATATAAAACATTATGTTGGCAGTTGCAGAAAACTGTTAGGCTCAAATTACTAGTCATAAATAAAGTTGAGCATACGAGTCACATCTACATAGGAAAAACTATCAGTTTTCATTTATAAAGATCTCATATACCATATCAGAAGAAAACAGTAAATGAGGTGAAGTTTGTCGTTTTTAATTGTTGCATTCATTTGCCACTGCTTGGCCAAGAGTATTATGATAACAGTACCAAAAGAAATGTACTTGTATATGAAAACAAGACCAATAGTATTTCCAAGTTGTCCTTGGTGACGAAGACAACTGATTTCTTTTCAATTATGTATTATAATAATCATTTAGTGGGTTTGATGTGAAAATTCTTAATCAATTTAATTACAAAATCTGAAAAAAATGTGTATGCAGTTAAAAAGCTATGTGAGATTGTTAGAGATGTAAGTGTGATGGAGGAAATCAAATACATTATTGAGTCCTAGTCTGACTTTAGAAATTTAAATCACTATTGATGTATTGTTTAACACAAACAATATAGTATGAATATAATTCGACTTTGATATTTGAAAAATGAATTGGATAATATTATTTAAGAATATAATATAATATAAAATACCACTACAAACAAAAGCCAAAACAATGAATAAATGATAACGTATGAGGATCAAGATAGTTGTGAAATATGAAACCATAACCAATTAGCCAACATGTCGGTGCCAGATGTCCAATACCTCTGCATTATGTGACTGACATGTTGGAGTCGAGTGGTTCACACCTCCACACCATGTGATAAGCCTATTGACACTTGGTGAATCTTGTCTTATCAACCAATCACTCCCATCATTTGATGTGCATCATGAGTCCAAATGTTACAACATCCCAAATTCGATGCAAACTGACGATATTTATGTCCGAGACCAACGCTCCACGATCCCACGAATAGCGTGTCATTGGAAGGTAAAGAAAGACTATAGGAACCCCTTAAAAAGGGTTCATTATAAATATCCCAAAAACAATCTTGAACTCAAAATCTATTTGATACTTATTTAAGCATCGGATGTGAATTATCGGGAGCATCGCGATTTGATTTTACAAGGTTCCGACCGAATTGGTGAAGTTTGACTTGAGATCAACTCAAAGAATGGACTAAGCCAACAATCAAAATCTGACTTAACAGCTCTATTGATTGATCATATATGATCCATTTAGTAATATGGCATATATATACATGCATGTCATTTTTTGTATTTATATTAGGAATAAAACTGGGCATTTTCCTTCAATATTTCAATGCACAAGCCTGCTGGTGTTCTTGATACAAACATCTTAATGAGAAAATCCAGTGGAACCAACTATTCTCTAATGATTAGTGAAGCTTTCTACAATAATGTGTTAAAACTCAACTTATTAGAAAGCATATTAAGGTATCACAGTTCATCGCAATCTGATGATAATAGATATCAGTACATTCAAACAACCAAATCGGAGTATCGGAGTAGTAAACCTACTGTTCAGATCAGTGAGCAGATTGAGTAGTTGCAGTCTTCTTGAAGTCGATCTTGTCAACCTTCACCTCTCCATCGATAAGCTCGTAAACATAAACCACAACACGAAGGCCATCAATGTCCATTAGCACGAAACTGGGGTTAACATCATAAGTTATGCTGCTATATGCACCAGTTGCTGAGCCAGGGTTTATGACGACGCCTCCCTCGTGCTTGTAGGCCTTGAACTGATGAGTGTGTCCAGTCACAAGGATATCTACGTCCAGTTGTCTCTGAAGCATGGCTAACGAGTCCAAGTCACCCCATGGGACAATCTGCATTGATCAAAAACAAAAATAAAGACACGACAGATATGGGACAATCTGCATTGATCAAAAACAAAAATAAAGACATGACAGATATTGATAGGACTCTAGCAGGGTTGAGTTCTAATCTCACCCTAGAAGTGATCAATAAGAACCCTGTGAGATTGTAATAAAGCCACTCCTATCTTATAAAGGAGTATGACTATGATTTAGATTAGTCCTTAGGGCTTAGTGGTCGTCGCCCCCTTTACTGAGTTGGTCGGCTAGGGTTTCCCCCTACTTAGGTCGGCTATAGAGCCAACCTAGCCGCCCCCTGTTCCTATTAAGGCAGGTCGGCTATAGGAGGAGCAAAGAGATATTTTACTTAGGCAAGCACCCCCTTAGGTTAGGATTTTGATCCCTATTTAAAGATGTAGCCACCCCCCTCTTGAATCAAGCAATCATCAATTTTATTTCAGCCTTGTGCCGAGTCTAGGAGGGAGGAACCCCTACAGCGTTCCAAGGGTTGATTCCCCTCAAGGGTCAAAATCTATAATGCTCCATCTAGGATTCTATTATATGGTATCAGAGCAGCGTTCCTGTTGCCCCTGTAGCCATCTCTGTCGCCTCCACCTTCCCAAGCAATTCCCACAATTGCTACGACGCGCGCCTCCGCCTTCCACCCCGGCCGCAGATCAAATCAATCTGCTGTCGCCCCTTGCGTGATCTGGAAATCTGGTATATGTTTATCATCCATGCCTCTTTAATATTGCAAGATTCCTTACTTTACACGTTGAAGATTTTTCCCAAATTTTATCCGCTGCAAATTTCGTTCGTCGCAAACGTTATCGTTATTGCGGAGGCGAAACACTGCAGAAATTTTTAGTCGCCTTTTTGCCTCTTGAAACCGGTTTATTTCTTCTCCTTTCTGACCGAAATTTTTACACAATTGTAAAGATCAACTTGGCTTTCATCTGGAATTGATTTATGGAAAAAACTCCTTCTGGAACCGGTTTTCTTGTGCAATCTTTCACCATCACGCAGTACTGAAATTTAACGACGAAGAATCTGCCTTCCGCCTTTTGGTCTTTTGAAACTGAACTTTTGTTCATCCTTTTTGGCCGACATTTTCACACAATTTTATAGATCAACTTAGCTTTCATCTAAGATTGGTCTCTGGAAAAAATTCCTTCTGGAACTGGTTTTATTGTGCCTTCTTTCATCATCACGCAGTGCTGAAATTTTTATGACGAAGAATCTGCCCTCCGCCTATTGGCATCTTGAAACAAACTTTTGTTCATCCTTTTTGGTTTACACAAATTCATAGATCGTCTTAGCTTTCATCTAAGACTGATCTCTGGAAAAAACTCCTTCTGGATCCGAACTTATAGCGCTGCAATCCTTCGTCACGTAGTGCTGAAATTTTACGATGAGAATTCTGTGATCTCGTTTGCAATAATTTTTCTACCATTACGCTGCCGAAATTTTCTTGATCCACATTAATACTACTGTCATCATCTGAACTGAGATTCTGATATTGAAATTCAACATAAATTTCTCGGATTTTTGCTGGAATTAACATCGAGAAAATACAGCTTCTTCAAGGGGAATTCTGTTCGGCAGTACAGCGTATACCGCAATGATCTTTCATCGGAATTTTATCGGATCTCGCTGCCATCTTTTCCAGATTTGAGACTCCCCCTCTCATCTTCAATTCCTACTATTACTCCCCAAAAAACCCTAACAAAACCGCAGCCAAACAGCCATCCCAATCAGCCCTAACCGCAGCCTACTTCCTTATCGATCCACTTACCTTTTCAGCCAACTTTCCTTACTGATACACCTACCTTTGCTGCCATCTATCCCAGATCTAAAATCTATTTCCCTAACCTTCATCTACTGCTACCACAGCTCTAAAACCACATCAATTCGCAGCCTAAACTCCACAAAACCGCAGCCCCAAATCGCACCCAAAACAGCCACAAACCGCACCCAAAAACCGCAGCCTTCGGTCCACCAACCTTTTAGCCGCCCAATCTCCCTTATCCCTTCAAACGCAGCACGCATTTTTCGCTGCCCAACGCTGCCAACAGCAACCTCGTGCTGTCATCCTCCTTGATCACAGCCAGCAGCGATCCTTGCGGCAAAAAGCTACCAGCAGCGATCTTTCGCTGCAATCTGTTTACATTGCTGCCCGCAACAATCGTTCGCTGCCAACTATCGTGATCGCGGCCAACAACAAATTGAACACAACAGCAGCCGTCTCTCGCTCTATACCACTGTTGCCCTCCTCCGCAACAGCCGTGTACATCGCTGCCCTGTCTTCCTACTATTGCAGCCGCACCCTTGCTGCAATCGACGCCACCTGCAGCCACAGCCGACGTTGCTGCTGCCCTCTTCTTCCTCTGCCATCGCTGCTGCCTTCCGACTCAAATCTCTTGACTGCCATCTTCCGACAAATATCAACCACCTCAAAAATCGCAGCCTCGACGATATTGCAGCGTCAACATTGCAGCATCACCGAAGGACCGCAGTCGACGTTACTACTGCCATTTTCTTCCTCTACCGTTGCTGCTACCCTTGGCTGCCATCCTTCACTTAGAGACTTCACCACTGCAGCCCCGACATTGCTGCCATTGCTGCCTTCAACCTGAAGATTGCAGCTACACTCTTTAATCAGTTGATTTGACAGGTTGGAGATCCTTACGTCATAATATCGGTGGGCTTATTCGAAGCCAAATTGGAGGCTCTTGAGACGCGTATGGATGTTACATTACATACTCTCTTTGAGGAGTTTAGATTGGGCCGATCACCGAGCCGAATAAGATCACAACGTGGTGCAAATTTGGATTGTAAAAAGAACCTTAGCGAAGAACTAGCGATGATCCATCAAACCTCCACCATCTAAGAGTATCAAACCATGTTTGAACGGTTATCTAATCAAACTTATGATTGGTCTGAAAAACAGATATTAAGGACTTATATTGAGGGCTTGAAGCCAGAGATTCAAAAAGAAGTGCGATAGTCGTACACACTTAAGACAGTCATCTCCTTTGCGCGACATCAAGAGGAGCGATTGAACTATGAAGTTCGGAAGACTAGAGTTGCTCCCCAACCAGCGACACCAAAGCTTTCACCTCCTCCTATTGCTAGTCGACCCCCTCAACCACAGAAATTAACAAGAGAAGACCTTCATGACGGATCGACAAAGGGCCTATGTGGGTGTTTTGATAAATTATGGAGCCTAGACCACAAATGTAAAAAGGAGACACCGCTGATGATTGCGCCCACTGAAGAACCCAAACTTGAAGATACAACTCTCGAGCCCAAGGAGAAAGATACACCACAACCGGCCACCCGCACGATCCCTACCTTAGCCGGCTACACCAACCTGCAAAAATTGAAGATCAAATGGTTTCTCAAGCAGCAATCCGTCATCATCCTCAACGACGTCGAGAGCACACACAACTTCATGAGCAGTAAGGTCGCTGCCCACTTAATGCTAAAAAAAAAAAATATTACAACGGGTTCAAAGTTAAGGTAGCTAACGGCCAAATTCTAAAGTGCAACCAGAAGTGCCCGCGGGTAAAACTGATCCTACAGGAGAAAGACGTAGTTGTTGATTTTTCCTCCTCCCTCTTGGTGGTGTTGATATAGTGCTCGGTATTGATTGGTTGTCCACAATTAAAGACGTTTCTGGAATTTTTTGAAGCTAACCATAAAATTTTTCAGAAAACATGTGATTCTACGAGAGAGCCCAGCAACTACAACCACAACATAACACTTGGAGGGGGTAACAAAAGAAGAATCCAGTGGTTTCCCAATTCAAATTCAAGAGTTTCATGAGATTGAAGATAAGAACCCTCTCCCACAGCTTGCTGAAATTTTGGGCGTCTCCACCAAACCGAGCCGATTACCTCCTCTGAAGCTGTCTAACCCCCCTATGCTGAACTGGTCGAAACTTCTACCAGTTGTTGCTCGGCCAAATTGCTTCATACAACCTCAGAAGGTCGAAGATAAAAGGGTCGTCCAAGAGATGATAGAGACACGGATTGTTCGGCCATGCTTATTTCCCGCTACGACACATCCCTACATCCTTTTCCCCGGAGATAAGCTACTTCTAAAGTGTTACATCCCGCCGAACTCATAATGGTTGCTGATGCAACACTTCCAGATCTCATGTGACTTCCACGACTTTCCCCAGGATCGGACCATGATGCTAAAAGTCTTCCCTGATAATGACCTCAGATCCACGGCCCACGATCGCAAGAAGGAACAGGAGAAAGGCATCCACATGACCCCCACAGCCATGATACCACCTATATCGATGCTAGCATTACCTGAACGCGGCAATGTGTTCGTACTTGGAGTAGACACATCCAGAGTAGGGATCGGCGTCACCCTTATGCAAGATGGTCAACTCCTAATTCACACCGAAGCTTCCCCCACACTTCACACGAGATTTTAAAGGGGATACTCATTGCTACCAAATTTAAAATTTGACTGGATACAGGTCTATGGCACGAAAGAAGAGTAAGCCCAAAAGAATTACAATTCATGCTCACGCCAGCAAATGCAAAGAAGAAATGGCCTCCCGACAAACTTCAGAATGAACGAGAAATTAACGATCGAGTTTTCCTACACCTCCAGCCCGATCAGCAGGAAACTCGAGCCTTAATGAAGTGGTCTCCATATTTCTTTGGGTCTTACAAAATTGGGGATCACATTGGGCCCTAACATGGAGGTCGGATCCGTGCACCAAATCAAAATTACAGTTGATCCTCCAAGTATCCCACCTCAAATGGAAATTTAAAGACGACGACTCAGCTCAAATTCTTCCAACTGACAATTGAGCTGATGAGGAACTGAAGACCCGATTCCCTGAGTTCATGAAACTTCTGCCTTGAGGACAAGGCTGATTTTAAGAGTGCGGGTTTGATAGGACTCCAGCAGGGTTAAGTCCTAATCACCCTAAAAATGATCAATAAGAACCCTGTGAGATTGTAATAAAATCACTCCTATCTTATAAAGGAGTATAGCTAGGGTTTAGATTAGCCCTTAGGGCTTAGTGGTCACCGCCCCCCTTACTGGGTTGGTCGATTAGGGTTTCTCCCTGCTTAGGTCAGCTATAGAGCCAACCTAGCCGCCCCCTGTTCCTATTAAGGCAGGTCGGCTATAGGAAGGGCAAAGAGATAATTTTACTTAGGCAAGCACCCCCTTAGGTTAGGGTTTTGATCCCTATTTAAAGATGTAGCCGCCCCTCTCTTAAATCAAGCAATCATCAATTTTATTTTAGGCTTGTGCCGAGTCTAGGAGGGAGGAACCCCTACAGCATTCCAACGGTTGATCACCCTCAAGGGTCGATCACCCTCAAGGGTCAAAATCTATAGAGTTCCATCTGGGGTTCTATCAGATATGCTGACTAATATCCACTCGGAAAAGATCGGAAAGCAATAACTAAAAAGAACTGAGAACCGAAAGACAACACTGGAAACTGGTTTGTCCAAGGGGCTTCACTTTGTCGAAAATCACCGAAAGAATATTGTCTGCATTTCCTGAAACATACACTATATATCTGCCTCTCCAACTCTTTGATCCATCATAAACTGAATTTAAATAAATGCAGACAATTTATCATCCTTCAGGGAATACTAAGGAACTCAGCTTCATGGATTTAATTGACATTTTATTCTACAATGCTTTAATGAAAAGTATGCTGATGTAACACAAAAAATTACTCCAGCCAAGTGCAAGAGCTATATGAACTATGACAAGAGTCAATTCCTTTCTGAAAAGGAGGTAGACAGTTCATTCAGTGCATATAATATGTATAAAGAGCATCGAAAATAGAAATAAAAATCCATAATCACTGTCTCAAAACAAAGAAAAAACAAACCTGATGACCATGACAAAGCCCAAGCTTGAACTGACCAATCGTAAGAGTCTTGTTTTCTGGATTACGAACATCTTCATCATATTCACCTCGAGTAATATGCAGGTCAGGACTTAAGCTTTTCAAGTAATCATGAACTTCCTACAGAATTAAAGCTTCTTTGAGATGTCAACTTCATGAAAATATTACCATAAAATAAGTGAACAATTTCATGAAAACCATTTTGAAAAACCAAGAGTTGTGATATAAATAAACAAATTGCTCAACATGTTCAACCAATAAAACCCAAAACACTTAACCATCCAGAAAAATCTGGCATCTATTAGTAAACAAAGGAACGTGTAGTGAGAATACAGTCTGGCAATAACAAAAGATAAAACAGTATGGTAATAATACAAGGTATAAGATAAAACATTATCCTTGTTCAGTCTTTGTGGATCATCAAAGCTTTTGCTCTTGTATGTGCAACAACATGTCAAAATTGAGTCATATTCGAAGCCTCCAAGAAGGCAACCACACTCACTCATAAAATAATTGTTTTACACTTAGAATGGTTTTCTATCTAAAATGTCTGCAAATAATAGCTTGTTGACACAGACTGTTGAATCATTGCAAGGTCTTGATAGCAAATCCAACCTTCACCACTTACCATTTGTAAAAAAAGGGCTTGTTAACATTTTTGCTAAGCTACTAGAAAGTCGCAAGAAATTTTAGCAGTCAAGAACAAGTCCAAGCTAACACAAGAATTTAGCATCTTAAGAGTCTTGTGCACATTCAGTTCCATTAGAAAAAGCAAGGACGATGTGTTAATGGTATGCAAATGTATACTTACTGTGGCCAAGATGCAGTTGCTCTATCATCAAGCCTGAAAAAACAGTTAAAGGACTATAACATACTATAAATATAAAGCTTTACAATCCTTGATCTTTTCCTGTTGCTAGTGCTTGAATTTCACTTGAGAAGCTAACTAATATGAATTGGGTTACAACCCACAATGTTAAAGCCACATTGCTATTAGTAATTTTTCCAAATACATATGCAATGTTAAAGCCACATATGCTTGAATTTGGACATTTGCATGAAAACATACAAATTATAAATGATTCCACCAGAGCTTCAAATCTGAAGTTCTCACACACAAATTTTGCTTCTCTGTCATAAAGGCATATACAATGGCCTAGTTCCAGTACCTCCATTATAGATTCCAGTGAAAATTGTCCCTCCACTAACATCTTCCTAGAAGCATAAACCATAAAAGGCCCATTAATTATGGATTCTAGTGCATTTTAATGCCTAAACAATCTTGCAGGAGTGACAACGATGCCATATATATACCATATAGGATACAGAATCATTAAAAAGAAAGTGGAAAAGAAGCACCTTAATGCAAAGATTTCCAGTACACAAGATGTGCTGAATTTTCCCTGGCACAAGCATAGACTTAAATTTGGCAGGCAAATCGGGCGCCCGGTGAGGAATGTGGAGATCACCAATGGCTAGAACGAGCACCATTCTCCTCCAGCGTAAAAGACCAAATCAAACTTCAACCATCTTTAAATCCTGCAATAAAAAGCATCTAACCAACCCTAGATCACCCTAAAATTCGACGGCGCGCATAAATTGCAACGACGAAAATTATGAGGCTCAAACTAGTGAACAGTCGCATAAGGCACCGATCATTCAAACTCGACAATCAACGGGACCTAGCTACAATGGAAGAGAAAGAAACGATATTTCTTAAAAGATCGGGCTCGTCGAGCTCATCAGACTCACAAGAGATGCTAAATTATAAGGACGATCTTCTATTATTTCGATTCGGAGAAGGGCTTGATGTATCGGTTTGAAACCGATATTTCTGTTCATGCTCCAAAGAAACAACCCAACGCCCAGAGAAACGGGAAACGACGAATACCTGGAGCGGAAGCCGGGCAGGGAGAAGGACCCGATCGAAGCGATCGAGGAGAAGACAGGAGGAGATCTCGCCGTTGCCCCCGAGGGAAGGCGGCCCATTTAAACCCATTTCGCCGGTCCATTACAACTTGCAGTTCGATTTAGATGTTCCGGCGGATCCATATAGAACCCGTTTGTTTCGCCTTGGTTTGTTAGCTTTCATTTGGGCAAAAAAATCGCATATATATTCCTCTAATAATACTGATTTGCGTACTTAACCCTAAATTTAAATTTAACATTACAGATAACCTTCGTCTACTAATATTGAAACTCTAATAAGAACATTAATGTCCTCGTATGATTGGTGAAAGTAAATATGAGGCTGTTTAGATATTTTGAAATTTTTATATTTTAAATTTAATGAAAACCATGATTGTTTAGTAGTAGTTATATAAAGTTATTGAGCGGATGCCACTGGGGTGACATTGATAGAACTTCGTATAATTCTATCACTAGATTAATCACTGAAGGGGATCGACCTTCTTAGAATTTTATAGCGGTTCTTCCCTCCTTGGCAGTCGACCGTAAAGGCTGAAAGAAAGAGATCTATTACTTAGATGAGAAATGATGATGGCTACATGCTTTATATAGGACTCCAAAATCCTAATTCTAGAGAGACTCCTACCTCAAGTAAAATTTTCTTTCACCCCTTAACCATAACCGACTTGCCCAATAAGGTAGGCGGCGGCTAGGAGACTCCAACTCCTCCACGCTCCTCTCTCAAACCCTAACTGACTTGCCCAATAAGGTTGGCGACGGCTAGGAAACTCCAATGCCTTTAAGACTCCTTCCCCAAACCCTATCCGACCTGCTTAATAAGATGGGAGGTAGCTAGGTGGGTTTTTATTACATCCCTCAAGGTTTTATTAATTGGCAAGACTTGGTTAAATAGGACCCGACCCTGTTATGGTCCTATCAGACCCGTCCTCTTTATATCAGCATTGTCCTAAAGGTTGGGGCTCCATAAAATCCGAGAACCTATTCTTCAAGTCTTCATAGGATTCCCACGTGGCATCTTCGATAGGTAGATTACTCTAGTGCACTAGCATTTTAGTAGAAGGGCATCGACGAAAAATCACAATCTTGTGGTCGAGTATTGCTTATGGCTGGACTTGGATATCTCCATTAGCAGTAGTAGTGTTTGACAATTGGCTTTGGGCTAATTCATTTTCTCCCAGCTTGAGTTTTAGGTAGGACATATGGAAGACAGGGTGGATCCTAGCATCAGCAAGCATGTCCAACCTGTATGCCACAACTCCAATGTGCTCCATGATTTGATACGACCTATAAAAGCGAAGAGATAACTTCATGGATGCACTTGTATTGATTGACGTTTGCTTGTATGGCTAGAGATGAAGAAAGACCCAATCTCCCATAAAGAACTCCCTTATGCTTCAGTGTGTGTCAGCCTGCTACTTCATCATGGCTTAGGTGGCTGAGAGGTTATTCTTCGGTAGTTGTAAGATTTTATCCCTATTAATTTACTCTTTATCAACTTGATCTATTTTGGCTGAGCCAATTACATATTTTGGGATTACAAGGGGCGATCGACTATACACCGCTTCGTATGAAGTACATTTAGTGGAATAATGATAGGTTATATTATACCATCACTCGGCCCAAGGGAGTCATTTCGTCCATTCTTTTGGCTAGTCACTAGTGAAGCATCTGAGGTATGTTTCCAAGCACCTGTTCACCACTTTAATCTAGCCATTGGTCTGTGGATGGTATGCTGAGCTCATCTTTAATCTGGTGTCTTGCAATTGAAAGAGCTCTGTCCAAAATTTACTAGTGAAGACCCAGTCATGATTGCTCACAATAGATCTAGGCATCCCATATAATTTTACAATATTGTCTATAAAAATCCAAGCAATGTTAGCGGCAAGGGTTGCGGACGATGCAAAAATGGGCATATTTAGTGAGACGATCGACCACAACGAGGATGATGCCTTTTCCTTGGGATGGGGGCAGCCCTTCGATGAAGTTCATCGATATATGGGCAGAGGTTGAAGCTTCCCTGGCCTTACCACTATTTTGCCTTTATGTCATTGGCATGTGTCGCATTGCGCTACAAATTCAGTAATAGCATTCTTCATCCATTTCCAATAAAAGTTTGTTTAACCCTTTTGTAAGTTCGAAGGAATCCGAAGTGTCCCGCTGCTTGTGTGGAATGCATCTCGTGTAGGATGGTCTTTATGTAGTGTAAGTCCTTCAAATCCCAACTGAAGTGCGCCACAGAGCTGCATTCTTCTTCTAATTTCTTGATAATTTTTTTTATTTCAGGATCCTCTCGCCATTCATTCCCGATGTCTTCGAGGAAGTTGCCGATTAGAAGGGAGATGGCCAAAATTTTAACTTGCTCGGGTTATCGGGAGAGCACATCTGCAACCACATTCTCTTTCCTTTTTTTGTAAGTGATTTCATAATCGTATATGAGAAGTTTTGTTAGCCATCTTTGCTGCTCGGGGGAGGATATCTTTTGCTCCAAAAAGTATTTGAGGCTATTGTGGTCAGTCTTTATCTGAAAGCGTCGATCGATCAGGTAAGGTCTCCACTTTATCATCACATGCATAATCGCGAGCATCTCCTTGTCATAAATGGACATTTTTAGGTGGGAAGGAGATAGTGCATTGCTGGTGTAGGTGAGAGGTCAGCTTTCTTGCATGAGGATGGCGCTGATCCCAACTCCCAATGTATCCGCTTCGATGATAAATGTTTTGCCGAAGTTGGGTAGTGCTAGCACGGGTGTAGATGCCATGGTTGCCTTGAGAGCATTGAAGTAGCGGAGGCTTTGTCCAATCACTGAAAGGCATCCTTTTTCAACAAGGATGTGAGGGGAGCATTGATATTTCCATAATCCTTGACGAACTTGCGATAGTAGCCCGTAAGTCCGAGAAAATCATGCAATGCCTTTATGTTCTTAGGTGTCGGCCAATTTTGTATTGTCACAATCTTTGAAGGGTCTACCACTATGCCTTCCTCTGAAATGTTGTGCCCAAGATATTCCACCTTCCGCTGAAGAAAGCAAAAATTCATAGTAGCAATTATGTGTCCGAAAGGCGGTCTTCGGTATGTCTTCTTCGTGCACATAAATTTGGTGATATATGGACTTCAAATCTAGCTTTATGAAGACTTGTGCCCCATTTAATTCATTAAGTAATTAATCCACCATGGGAATAGGGTACTTGTCCTTGACTGTTATGCCATTGAGGGCTCGATAGTCTACGCACATTCGCCACGTTCCATCTTTCTTGCGTACAAGGAGCACCAGCGAAGAATAGGGGCTGCAACTCAGTCGATGATCCCTATTTCAAGCATCTCCTATACAATATTCTTTATTTTAGTCTTCTGAAGGTGAGGGTAGTGATATAGTCAAGTATTTGTTGGTGGTTTGCCCAGTATGATCAAAATATGGTGGTCGTGCCATCAGGAAGGGGGGTAGACTGTGCGGTTTGACGAAGACATCTGAAAATTCAACAAGCAATTGAAAAATGTTTGGGTCTTCAATTTTTGTCGGCTCCCTCATATGTTGCTACTGGAGTTGCATCAGGAAGCCACTGTTCACTTTTTGCAAAACTTTCTCCATTCCCTACATTGAAATTGTCGTCATGTCACTCCCGTGTTTCCCATGTAGGATCACCTATTTCCTTTTACTGAAAAATTTTATAATTAATTTCAAAAAATTCTAGCATAGTCAGCCATTCAATGCCGAGCACTGCCTCATATTCATCAAGTGAGAGGAGGAAGAAATTAGCAACTATTTCTTGGTCCTGCAGCATCAAATTTATGCACAAGCATCTTAAATCGCACTTCAAAATTCGACCGTCGGCTACCTTAACATCAAACCTGCTGCAATCTTCAATATAAAGCACCATTCGAGCAACAACCTTGTTGTTCATGAAGTTATTGGTGCTTCTGGTATCGATGAGGATGGTGATTGATTGTTGTTTGAGCAGTCCTCCCACTTTCATCGTCTACGGGTTTGCATAGCCGGCAAGAGCATGCATCATGCAGTCGGCTGGTTATGGTTCCTCCTCTGTGTCCTCCTCTTCGTGCTCAGATTCTTCAATAAGTTCGATCATGAGGAGCCTCCCTTTCTTGCAACGATATTCGCGGCCCCATGGCTCGTCGTAGTGCCAACACAAGCCTTTCGCGAATCTATCACAAAGTTCTTCTCTCGGTAATTTTTTTAGCTGAGAGGGTCGACTGGCAGTAGGAGGGGCTGAAGGTCTATGTGCTGCTGGTCGGGTGATGATCCTAGTCCTTCAGATGTCTTGGTTCAATTGCTCCTCTTAGAGTCGCGCGAAGGAGATAGTTGCCATTAGTGTATACAATTGTCACGCTTTGTCTTCTCCCCGGATCTCCGGTTTCAATCTTTTGATGAAAGTTCCTAACAATTGGTTTTCAGACCAATCTCTTGTTTAGTTAGTAAATCTTTCAAACTTGGTATGGTATTCTTAAACGGTGGAAGTTTGATGGATTTTTGCAAGTTGGTCGTGTTGAATCTCAGATTTTGATGATGAAATCAATTGATGAGTGTTTGATCTAACAAGATTGTTAGAGTTAATTGATGCAGGATTAACTATGACAAAGAGATTATTATAATTAAAGGTTTGGCCAGAATCAAGTCCAAGCATCGGGTCGAGGTTCGGACGATGCGGTTGGGAACTCGCCTGGAGTGCGTCGGGAGCTTGCCATGATGGCGCAAGGGAGATCGCCAAAAGAAGATCGAGACTCGCTAAAAGATTGTCGGGGGTAGCCGAAAGGCTTGTTGGAGTTGGGAAGGTCTTGAAGTGGATTTGTGGCCATGTTGATTGTAATTAATCAAGTTGTAGTTAGCATTATGCAGGTTTAACCACGACAATGAAAAGGAGTTACAGATCAGACTTGGACCCAGGATCAAGCTTAGGCAACAGGCCAAGGATTAGATGATATGGTGAGAGCTCGCCGAAGGTATCGGGAAGATCATTAGGAACACGTCGGGAGATTGTCGGAGGAAGACCGTTAGACTCGCCGTAGGGAATACCGGAGATTGTCGGATTACGGGAGTGAGGTCATTAAGCTTGGTGGTCATGTATGATTGTAATCCTTAAGTCGTAAGTTAAGATGAGCCATAAATGTGTATGATTTAGAAGGAATCTAGATCAACTCAATAAGGCAACCGGGTCCACTATGGGGTTTGATTGAGCTCAGGTTGAGCTCAATTAGTTAACCAAAGAATTGGTCAACATCAAATTCAAGTTGGACTACAAAAAGTGGAGGGAACCAATTTTTCGAAGATTCTGACGGTTGAACCACCAGTGAGCGGTGGGTGTACCACCATCGCCTAGGATTTTGGGTGGCTATCAGCGGTTGAACCACCCAGGCTAGGCGGCTGAACCGCCCATACCCTGGATTTTGGGTACTTTCGGCGGTTGACCCGCCCAGGCCGACGGTTGAACCGCCCGTACCCAGATTTTTCGGGTATGTTTGAATTTTGGCTTCAAAATTCTGAAGTCATTTGGGGCTATAAATACTCCAAGTTTTCTTGCATTCCATACAACAATTTTGGGGATTACATTATGTGGAAAAAATTATGTGTGAACTGGAAGAAAAAGAAAATGGGAAGGGAGAGAGCTTAGGGTTAGAAAAATTCTTGAAGTCTCCCTTATAAGCTTAAGTGTAAGGGTCTGGTCTTCACCCAAAGAAGATCGATAGCGGACATCGGTGTGCCTCAAGGAGGAGGACTCGGGAGCAGACGTAGGCCGGTTAGTGCCGAACCACTATAATTGTAAGTGTTTTTACTGTTTGCTTTTACTACTTGCAATTGTCGAGTTCTTAATCATTTTGAACTAAATATCAATAGACGCTTCTGATTTTTTCTCACTCTTTTGAAAGAAAAATTTCAAGTCAAGCACTTCCCTTCGACATTGTTTATCTTTTTATTAGGATTTGCTTGTTCCTTCGTAACTCATTTTTAAGTAAGAAACTTAGCATTTTCTTTGAATCATTCACTTGTTACAAAAAGCTTCGGATTTTCAATCTTGTTTAAAGCGAGAAGTTTTTTTATTGAAAGGAGAATTTACACTTGCACTAATTCACCCCCTCTTCTTAGTATCAATTGATCCTAACATGACGTTGATGTTCTCGTACTCGGTTGGTCCGAAGCAGATTAGCAGTTTGCTTTCAAATTGCCTCCATGTAGGGACTCCTTTCGTGTATTCGAACCAATCGTACCATTGGATCATATCTCCTTCAAGATGTATAGCAACAATGTCTACCATGGATGCATCTGGGGTCTTGTGGTAGTGAAAATAACATTTCGTGCGCAAAAGCCACCCGGTCGGTCTCCTTCTTCTCATCTAGGGAAGTCCACCCTCATATGTGGACACGTAGGGTGCATCATAGGTTCTTCTTTCTCTTGTGAGTCCTCTCTATGATCTAAAATTTTACCTTGTTGAAATCTCCTTGGGCTCGGTGGTTGACCCAAACTGAATTCAACGAGAAGAGCGCGTAGTTTCTCCTCCACACACATCTCAAAGGCCTCTAACTTGGCATTGATTAGTTCTTCTAATGCTATGGTGTACATCTCCAAATCTATAATGTTAAGGTTCTTCTTTTGCTATCGGGTTAAGGGCATGAATTGGTTGGAAGGTTTGGTAGCTGAAAGAGTTGGTGGACCGAAGGTTGAAGGCTGTGGTTTGGACTTAGTAGGCTATTGTTTGAAGTGCAGTTTGTACTGCTATTTGGATGTTTGGAGGCTGCAAGGGGGCTATGATGGCAGCGACTTAAGGCTAGAGAGATGTTTAGAGTTGCTGTTGGTGACAACAACAAGTTTGATAAGGATCGATTGGGTATGCAACAAATAATGTTGATATATAGTGACCGAATTTTCGTCGAAGAGATAACAGTTTCTCAACAAAAGTTTCAATAGTAAATCGATAATTTATGGAGAGAATTGACAGCAAGAAATATATGTTGATGGCATCAAGGTCGATGAAAATATAGATAGAAATTCGATAGTAATGTAGGAAGAAACACCGACGAATGTTTTGGCAGTAGAATTCTCGTCGAAAAAATTAATTGTTTTGCGACGAAAAGTTACAATAGTATATGGAAGTTTTAGAGATGATTTCAACAAGGAACCATTGTAGATGAAAGCTAAGTCGATGTAAATGCGTAGAAGTTTTTGTCAGAAAAAGATGGTAGCAAGATCGACAATTGGCAGCAAGTATGCGGTTGGAAACTTTACAGCGTAATTTTCATTTGTAAAGATAGTAACTTTACGACGATAAGTTTTTTGCAGTGAGGGATAGATGAAACTATTTTTGGGTTGTTTGGATATAAAATTATAGTAGTAGTAAGGTTCTTGCGATATAAGCAATACCAGATCCTGTTACAGTTTGGAGTAGTGGCAGCATATGATGAATCTACGGCAAAGGGTGATGATGGTGGAGTCAGCAATGGAGTTGGCAATTGTAGAAATTGCTTGGATGATAGTGGCGACTGGAAGGGCAGTGAGGCACCAAGATCATTGCTCTAATACCAAATGATAGAACTCCATAGAATTCTATCGCTAGATTGATCACTAAAGGGGATTGGCCTCCTTAGAACTCTACAGGGGTTTCTCCTTTCTTGGTAGTCGGCTACAAAGGCTGAAAAAAAAAGAGATCTATTGCTTGATGAAAAATGGTGGTGGCTACATGTTTTATATAGGACTCCCAAACCCTAACCCTAGAGAGACTCTTATCTCAATTAAAATTCCCTTTTACCCTCTAACCCTAGCCGACTTGCCTAGTAAGGTGGGCGACGGCTAGGAGATTCCAACTCCTTTAAGACTCATCTCTCAAATCCTAGTAGACCTGCCCAATAAGGTGGGCGGCAGTTAGGAGACTCCAATGCCTCCAAGACTCCTTCCCCAAATCCTCGCCGACCTGCTTAATAATATGGGAGGCGGCTAGGTGGGTTTTTATTACATCCCTTAGAGTTTTATTAATTACCAAGACTTGGTTGAATAGGACCCGACCCTACTAGGGTCCTATGGAAAAGTTAATATCTAAAGGAATGTGTTGTTGACTTTATGTCGTGGCTTGTGAGTCGATATGACTTGGTCCCATCCCGAGAGAGCAAGGTCTTCCATGTTGATCTTCGAGGGTAGGACACTTGAGGGAATGAGATCCGGTCAAGAGATCGTATTCTAGACTTCTGCTACTCCTCGTTGCGGATCCGAGGTAGGGTGGGATTGATTTTGTTAGCATTGGGATCCTACACCACAAGTCGATGTCGGGGAGGGGATTCTTGACTCGACTATCTAATGATTAAGTCAGTTTGAGGTCTTTTTTTAATGTCTGTTTGATCCCTTGCGATGACATTAGGATTATTTTTTATACCTGCCACGATGGGTTGACCGTACATGGGTCATTAATGGTCATCGATGCTCCGAGTGCTCGACCCATATGCTCCTGATGATGTGGGTCGACCCGTCTGGTTCCCCACTACGTGGCACCATCGTGTACGATCCAGGGCAATGCAAGATAGGTCGTGCATCGGTTGCCAAGCCTGTTGCAATTCTCCTAGGCCCATATTGCGTACGTCGCCACGTCAATTCGGAGGTGGATGCTAGTTGTTGTCGCATTGGTGGTGCTCGAATATTTCATATAATCTTGTCTCCCCTCGAAAGGCATACCTTTAGAGCCTTGAAGAGGGATTCGAGGTACGTCATGCAATGCCCTCATTAGTTGGGGTGTTTGGCAATCAAGCGATCATTCGCTAGGCATCCTACTTGTCTTGGGCTCGTGCTTTGTTAGAGTAGGCCTACTTTTTCTTTGACTCACACTGCCTAAGCATGATTTCTCCTAGCTTTGTCGTAGCAGATCCTTTCTCTCAAGTTGAGCGACTCGAGCATTACTCCTCCCCGCATCACCGTGTCGTGCCTCTTTCCCTCCTGAGTTGTATATCTCGGGCCAGCTTCTTTTGGCTTCGTCATGGCGAGCCTTCTCCCAGTTACGTGACTTAGGCTCAACTTCCTCTAGCCCCGCCATGAAGGGCCTCCTCTTTTCTTCAGTTGTGTGACTCAGGAACAACCTTTGACCCTACTGTATTGGGCCTTCTCTTCTCCCAAGTTGCGTGTGATAGGAACCCTTAGGTTTCTATCGAAGAAGAAGAGAGATAAGCGATCACTATAGGGGATCTCCTTGATATCTATAGGGGATCGACCCTCCTAGGGTTTCGACCAATAGACTGAAATCAAAAGTCTTTTCGTTGATTCAAATGAAAAGTGTTACACCATTATTTATATAGACTATTAGCCAAATCCAACTCCTACTTGGATTCATAATCAAATAGACTCATAACCGAATCCAACTCCTACTTGAACTCCTAATCAAATAGACTCATAATTGACTTGACTGAACCGACCAACATGACTCAATAGATGTGGACCCAATCCTGTTAGGGTCCTATTAGACCCATTCTCTTTAAATAGCCTTGTCCTCAAGGCTGAGTATCAACGAACTCCAGTCATTTCACTTGTAGTGCTTCGTAGGACTCCCATGTAGCATCTTCAGGAGATAAATTAACCCAATGTACTAACACCTCGGTCATAGGGCGTCTCTGGTGCATTATGATCCAGTGGTCCAGTATAGCTTTTGGCCGAACCTAAACTTCTCCATCAGTATAGATGTCAGGTAAATGACTTTGTGCTATCTCATCTTCTCCTAGCTTTAAATTGAGGCAAGAGACATAGAAAACCAAATGTATCTTCAAACTGGTTGGGAGATCCAATCGGTAGGCAACGGCCCCAATGCGCTCCAATATTTTATAAGGCCCAAAAAAATAAGGGGACAACTTCATAGAGGATCAGGTTTTTAAGGATGTCTGCTTGTATGCCTAAATATGAAGGAAACCTTAATCTCCTACAACAAATTCTCTTTCACTTTGATGTTTGTCGGCTTGTTGCTTCATCTTTGCTTGTGCAGCTACCAGATTGTCCTTTAATAGTTGCAGATTTGTCTCTAACAATTAGTTCCTTAGTCAACTTGATCTCCCTTTGATGAACCGACCATATACTTTGTAATTGCAGGAGGGGGTCGACCATAGATTGCTTCAAATGGTGTGCTTTTGATAGAAAAGTGATAGGTTGTATTATGCCACCATTCTGCCCAAGGAAGCCACTTAGTCCATTCTTTCGATCTATCACTGGTGAAACATTTGAGGTAATTTTCTAGGCACTGTTCACCACTTCGATTTGCCCATCAGTCTGTGGATGATAAGTAATACTCATCTTCAGCTATGTACCCTGCAATTGAAAGAGCTCCGTCTAAAATTTACTAGTGAAAACCCTATCATGATCACTGACAATAGAGTGGGGATCCCATGCAGTTTAGCTATGTTTTTCACAAAAGCTCGGGCAATTCTTGTGGCAGTACTTTTTCCTTGTGAGGATGGAAGTCGCTTGATAAAATCCATAGAGATGCTGGTCTAAGCTGAATCCAGAATAGGTAGGGCTTGGAGCATCCTTAGACTTGCTACAGTTTTTCCTTTATGACGTTGGGAGATATCACATCGGGCAACAAACTCTCCAATAACTTTTTTCATACCCCTACAGTAAAAAAGTTGGCAGACACGTTTGTAAGTGCAGAGAAATCCCGAGTGTCCAACCATGGGTGAGGAGTGGAGCTCCTTCAAGATTGTGGCCTGGTTGGGGGAATATGGTACCACCATGATTCGACCCTTGTACCGTAAGTCTTTCGAGTCCCAATTGTAGTGTGGAATTGAGCCGGGGTTCTCCTCCAATCTTCTGATAATCTCTTGGGTTTCTGAGTCATTTGCCCATTCCTTCTTGATGTCTTCTAAAAAGTCACAAACAAGGATGGAGACAGCTACTAATTCGATATGTTCAGGAAGGCGAGAAAGTGCATCTATGCCAAGTTATCTTTTTATTTCTTATAAATAATTTCATAGTCAAATCTCAGTAATTTAGTTACCCAATTTTGCTACTCTAGGGAAGAAATCTTCTGTTCCATAAAGTACTTCAAGCTTTTATGGTCCGTACATATCTGAAATCGTCGGCCGATTAGGTAAGGTCTCCACTTTGTGACCGCATGTACAATAGCTATCATTTCTTTATTCATAGACTGAAAATTTCAGATGGGAAGGGGAGAGAGCTTGGCTAGTGTAAGCTAGTGGTCAGCCTTCCTACATCAAAACAACACCAATACCGACTCCATAAGCGTAAGATTCAATGACAAATAACTTGTTGAAGTCAGGTAGGGCAAGCACTTGGGTGGTGATCATTGCAGCTTTTAAAGAGTTGGAAGCTTTTGTTGTCTCGTCCGACCACTTGAAAAAGTCCTTCTTGAGAAGTGCCATCAATGGGGCACTAATCTTGTCATAGTCTTTTACAAATTTTCGGTAGTAGCTAGTGAGTCCCAAGAATCCCCATAAAGCCTTGATTGTTGTGGGTAGTGACCAATCCTTCATCACCTGTATTTTTTAGGGGTCAACTAGAACACCTTCTTGGGAGATTATATGTCCAAGGTATTCAACTTTCGTCTGCATAAAGCTGCACTTTGATTTCTTGACAAAAAGGTAGTGCTCACAAAGTACGATTAGAATAGTTCATAAGTGCGATAAATGGCTTTCGAAGGAAGGACTATATATTATGATATCATAAAAGAAAACCAGAACAAACTTACGAAGATAGACTCGGAGTATGTCATTCATCAGACTTTGAAAAGTAGAGGATGCATTAGTTAGGCCGAAGGGCATTACTAGGAATTCATAGTGCCCATCATGTGTTATGAAAGCTGTCTTTTGGACGTCATCTTCATGTACTCGTATCTAGTGATAGCTTAACCATAGGTCCAACTTAGTAGAGATATGGGCTCCCTCCAATTCATCTAGTAACTCATCCACTACTAGAATAGGGTACTTGTCCTTGACGATGATATTGTTGAATGCTCAGTAATCTACACACATTCTGATGAAACTCATCAACTTAGCAACCATACACCCCAATAACTAAAGAACTATGATACATATGGAATGCAACTTGACACCCTTCGATGAATTGAAACAAGATGGATCGTTCAAGATTGAAGTAAGGAAAACTATTTTGATCACTTTATTAATGGAAAAATGACAAATGATTAGAATAACACTTTGATTCTCTCAAAAATGCCACAAACTAAGAAGTTTGATAAGTTAAAAGTAAAGCAAATATTTTGAGGTTTTGAATGTCACAATCTGAAAAGCTTAATAAGTTCCAAAAGTTTATGGAAGAACTTAAAAATAAAATACTCACTAGTGCTAGAAGATAATTATATTTATAAAATTGTTGTTTTACAAAAGGAATCAGCCTTGTTTACATATAGCAAGGCCAAGTACAAAAGGAATGAACTGATTAAATACATTAAATGACATTCATATTCCCAATTCGTAAATGTACCATTCATGAATCTGCCTTGAAAATCTAAAATAAAATATATCCACAATTCCCAATATAGTTCATTATGGCTGAATGACTTTTATTCTTCAAAATGGATTAAAATTTATTATTCTCTCAAACTTAGACTTTCTCTTCATTCTAGGCTCTTCTTGCATCCATAGAACCTTGACCGAATCTTGACCAGCTTGCTCCTTCCAAATGTCTTCAAATAAATAAGTTAAGACTTCTTTCATCCTTTTAGCCTTAGCTCTTGTCATTAGTCTGTCATGAATTGTAAAAAGGTTTTTGACAAATTTATGATCAACTAGTTTGTTCATATCATTCCCCCTTTTCTCGAAAAGATTCATCCTTGAATCAGCACCTTCATCACCTACATCAAACAAAGAGAAATCAGAAATATTGAAGGTTGCATTAATATTGCCAGACTCACCTGATAGTTCTAGCTTGTATGCTTTGTTGTTGAATCTTTGAAGGACTCGAAATGGACCATGTCTTCTTAGCATTAGTTTAGACTTCCTTTGGCTAGGAATTCTTTCCTTCCTCAAGTGTACCCAAACCTAATCACCAGGTTCAAATACTAGCTTTTGACCTTTGTTGTGTTGTTTCTCATATTGTAGAGTTTCCTTTTCAATTTGTGTCCAGACTCTTTCATGCAATGCATTGACAAAATCAGATTTTTGCTTACCATCCAAATTAGCCTTTTCCAAAGGTAAATGTAATAAATTCATAGGAGTTAATGGATTGAACCCATATACAACTTCAAATGGGGAATGATTTATTGTAGCATGCACACTTATGTTATAAGCAAACTCCACATGTGGCAAACATTCCTCCTAATTCTTTTTAAATTCCTTTGAATTATGGCCCCCAAAAGCATTGATAAAGTTCTATTTACTATCTCTAGTTGTCAATCTGTTTGTGGATGACAAGTGGTTGAATATAATATTCTTGTACCCAACTTGCTTCAAATTATTTTTGAAAAGTGGCTAAGGATCTTCACATCTCTATCACTCACTATTGTCTTTGGAATACCATGTAATCTCACAATTTCTTTGAAGAACAACCCCACAACATGTGTTGCATCATCTATTTAGTGGCAAGGAATGAAATGCTAAACCTGTTAACAATAACAAAAATAGAATGCCTCCCTCCTTTTGACCTAGGTAAACCCAAGACAAAGTCGATGGATATATCAACCTAAGGCTTACTAGGTATAGGAAGAGGAGTATACAACCCGTGAGGCAATACTTTTGATTTAGCTTGTTTACAAGTAATGCATTTCGCACACAATCTCTCAACATCTCTTTTCATGTGTGGCCAAAAGAAATGATCATTTAACACATCTAAAGTTTTTCTAATCTCAGAATGCCCCATTAAACCTCCACTTTATGCCTCTCTCATAAGTAATTCTCTCATTGAATATTGAGGAATGCATAACTTATTTTCTTTGAAAAGAAAACCATAATGCTTGAAAAATTTGTCAATAACCCCTTTCTCACATGCCCCATAAACATTAGCAAAATCATGGTTAGAATTGTATAAATCTTTAATATACTCAAAACCCAATAATTTTGTATCAAGTTTAGAAATTAGAGCATACCTTCTAGAAAGAGTATCAGCAACTACATTTTCTTTATCTTGTTTATACTTGATAATGTATGGAAATGATTCATTAAACTCCACCCATTTTGCATGCCTACAACTTAGCTTTCCTTGTCTTTTAAAATATTTCAAGGACTCATGATCGGTATGTATAATGAATTTCTTGTACTAAAGATAGTGCTGGCATGTCTCTAACACTCTTACCAAAGCATAAAAACTCCTTGTTATATGTCGGGTAGTTAAGACTTGCTCCAGTTAGCTTCTAACTAAAAAACACAATGGGTCTGCCTTCTTGCATTAAGACTCCTCCAATACCTATTTCACTCGCATCACACTTAATCTCAAAAGGTTGTCTTTAAGCGAATTAAAAGCATAATATTGTTCTTTACACCACCTAAATCCCCTATTCTTTTTGATGCATTCGGTTAATGGTGCAACAATTATAGAAAAATCTTTAATGAATCTTCTATGAAAACTAGCAAGACCATAAAAACTTCTAACATCATTAACACTAGTGGGTTTCTGCCACTCCCTAATTACTTTCATTTTTTCTTGATCAATATGTATTCCTTTATCATTAACAACATAACCAAGAAAATAAATTTCATTAGTGCAGAAAGTGCATTTCTTTAGATTAGCATATATCTTTTCTTTTCTAAGCACATCAAAAACAACTTTTAAATGTGTTACATGCTCATCTAAGCTTTTGTTATAAACAAGTATATCATCAAAATAAACCACTACAAACTTTCAAATGTAAGCACGCAAAACATGATTCAACAATTTCATGAAAGTGCTAGGTGTATTAGTTAGGCCAAAAGACATCACCAACCATTCATATAAACCATGTTTAGTTTTGAAAGTGGTTTTCCATTCATCACTCTCATGCATTCTTATTTGATGATATCCAGATTTTAAATTAATTTTTGAAAATACACACGAACCATGCAATTCATCCAACATGTCATCTAGTCTACGAATAGGATGTCTATATTTTATCATGATTTTGTTGATGACTCTGCAATTAATGCGCATTCTCCAAGATCTATCTTTTTTAGGCACCAACAAAATAAGAAATGCACATGGACTTATGCTTTCTCGCACATATCCCTTTTCTATAAGCTCACTTGCTTTTGAATTTCCTTGGTCTCTTTGGGGTTACATCTATATGCTGGCCTATTTGGTATGCTTGCACTCGAAAGGAAATCAATTTGTTGCTCAATTCCTCTAATTGGTGGTAAACCATTTAGAACTTCTTCGGGAAAGAGATCCGTATTTTCTTGCAAAAGATCAACAATAACATTAGGCAAACTCTTATTAGTTTCGTTAGAAGCAATCAAAATATCCTTGTACATAAGTACAAGTAAGGGCTACCTTATGGTTAAGGCTTTCTTTACATCACTCATTTTGGCATAAACATTTATTTTTTTTAGCTCAAGCCTTCATTGTTTTCTCTCTCTCATGTTTCCCAACACTCTTGCTTTTACCACTCAACTCACATTTTTCTTTTTCTCTCTTTCTTGCTCTCTCCCTAAAGTTTTAGTTAATGAAGATTCAAGCTCCTCATATTGTTGCTTTATGCACATTTGGTCTTCAAAAATTATCTTTGGAATCAAAGGTCCAATTTAATAAATCTGTCAATCTATGATCAAAGAATAACGGTTCTTGAACCCATCATTACCCTTCGATCATATTGTCATAGTCTCCCCAACAACATGTGACCAGCATACATAGGTACCACATCATACCGAACTTCATCTTTATATCTACCAATTGAAAAAGAAACTAATACTTACCGATTTACCTTTACCACACCACTATTATTCAACCATTATAACTTGTAAGGTTTTGGATGTTTGATCGTAGGTAATTTCAATTTCTCCACGAGGAAGGTACTTGCCATATTTGTACAACTTTCATTATCAACAATCATGTTACACAACTTGTTAGCAATCAAACAATGTGTATGAAATAAATTCTTATGCTGTTCACCATGTTCATCATTTTTATTCTGCATTGAACAACTAAATTTTCACCTTTAGTATACTCTACATCACTAGCATCCTCTAGAAATGGAGTGTCATCATCATCCTCTCTCCCACTTTCAGATTCTATAATTCCATCCTTCATGATCATAACTCTCTTATTAGGATATTCACATGCCACATGTTTATGCCCAAGGTACTTAAAACACTTAATGTCTCTAGTTTAATTAGGTTAATTCTTACCTTTGCCCTTGTTGCCTAATTCATTTTTGCCTTTAGTTTTACCAATTTTAGGCTTAACAATGGACTTATTATCCTTTTTACTCCAATTCGATTTCCAAGAAGAAGAAGAAAAATCGAATAAGGTTTTGAATCATACCTTGTGCCTTTTCCTTTAAGTTGCCTCTAAATCTTCATAGCTATATTTACCATGTCCACAATCTCCATGTAATGTTGCAATTCCACAAGATCAGTAATATTCTTATTTAATCCACTCAAGAATTTAGCCATGGTGGTCTCAGGGTCTTCCTCCACACTAGCCCTTATCATAGCTATCTCCATCTCCTTGTGATATTCCTCAATACTCATGGAATCTTGTGCCAAAGTTTGTAGTCGTTGATGCAAATCCCTATAGTAATAGCTAGGGACAAATCTCCTACTCATGATTTGTTTCATCTCTAAGTCTCCATGGGCCTTTCACCATTTATACACTTATTTTTACACACTTGATGCCACTAAACAATAGCATAATCACAAAATTCAACCGTGGCTAATTTTAACTTTTTTTCTTTAGAGTAGTTATGGCATTCAAGATCAGCTTCACTTTGTGTTCCCACTCCAAATAGACATCTAATTATTCTTACCTTGAAAAGGAGGAATTTTCATTTTAATGTTGCCTATATTTCTGTCCACACCATCAAAATGTCCTCTCCTAGTTTTTCTCCTAGGATTGACATCTTGAGCAATCAGTGTAACTTTGCCATCATCCATGTCTTCTACACCATCATATTCATCATTGACAAATGTTGGTTGTCTCCCATACCATGGTCCTCCTTGTAATTTATTAATTGCATCATCGTGCCTTTCTAGATGATTTCTCACATTTTCTATTATTTTGAATATACGTTCAAATTGTTGTTGCATTGCTTGAACCAAATGATCATTTGATGAAGATCTCGCTTCTTTTTCTTTAGACATGTCAAAGCCTAAAAAACACTATTAGAACAACCTCACCAACACTCTTTCAAGTGTCTCACTCAAGATTTGACTTTTCTCGATACTGACCTCACTACTCTTACCTTTTACTCTCTTGTCTTATTATTTGGGTTCTTAGATGAGCTAAGGTACCTACAAATTATGGCAATTCAAGGATAGTGAAATTGGATAGGTCTAAAAGCAAATAGAAAAAAAGGAGACCAATTTAAAGGTGTGTGTATTGTACTTCAATCATAATCAATGATTAGAATTGAAATATCAAACGAGCAAAGAAATTTTTTTTTGCTAGAATGAAGAAAGATTTCTAAACTGGAATAAGAATTCAAATGAACTAAGTTAGAATTATGTAATTTGCAAGAATTCCTTGAATATGCAATTTTGATCTTTTTTTACCTTTAATTTTCTCTCTCTTTTCTTTTGTCCTTTAATTTTCTCTTTCTCTTTTCTTATGTCCTTTGAATTTCTCTTTCTCACTCTTTTTTTTACTTTCTGATTTTCTTTTCTTTTCTTTTTTGTTTTTATACTATAAATTACAAAAAAATTAATGAAGAACAATAATAACAAAAGAAGCACAACAATGAAGTTGAAGGAAGAACAACAATTATAGATATAATGCTAAAAGAAGGAGAAGAAGAAAAAAGGGGAAAGCTAAAAGATGATAAATAAATGGATACACAAACCTCAAACTTGAGCCGAGCTTTGATACTAAATGATGAAAATCATCAACTTAGCAATCATATACCCCAATAGCTAAAGAGCAATGATATATATGAATGCAAATTGACACCCTCCAATAAATTGAAACAAGACGGATCGTTCAAGATTGAAGTAAGAAAAACTATTTTGATCACTTTATTAATGAAAAAAATGATAAATGATTAGAATAACACTTTGAGTCTCTTAAAAATGCCATAAACTAAAAAATTTGATAAGTTAAAAGAAAAGTAAAGATTTTATGATTTTGAACCTCATAAGCAGAAAAACTTGATAAGTTCCAAAAGTTCATGAAAGAACTTAAAAATAAAACACTCACCAGTGTTGGAAGATGATTATATTTATGAAATTATTATTTTACAAAAGGAGTCAACCTATTTTATATAGAGCAAGACCAAGTACAAAGGGACTTTGGCAGATTTATGATCAACTAGTTGGTTCATATCAAATTCGTCATAAATTGTCCTTTCTCACTAATAGAACCGATGATGAATATGAGCAGACACTAGGCCTTATGATTCCAATCTCAAGCATGTCAATGACGATCTTCTATATTTCAGCCTTTTGAAAGTGGGGATACTGATAAGGTCGGACATTGGTTGGGATTCTCCCAAGCAAGATAGGGATTCCGTGATCATGGAGCCGAATGGGTGGGAGCCCCTACGGTTCTACAAACACATCTGCAAACTCACTGATTAGAGAAAGGGCATCAGGATTATGATCGAGCACCTTATGTTCTCCTTCTAGGCCCTATAATTGTACCAAAAAGCCCCTATGTTTCTTTTGGAGCACTCTCTCCGTTCGCTGGCTGTGACAGTACGATTTTGCCTCCATGTTTCCCTTTTAGAATCACTTGTTTCCCATTATTAAAAAACTTCATGATAAGCTTAAAAAGATTTTAGGAAACGTCACCTAGGGTTTTCAACCACTTAATGCCGAGCACAACTTTATAATCTTCTAAGGGCAGTAAAAAGAAGTCCACAATTACTTCCGGGCCCTTCATAATCAATTTGATCCTTGAGCATTTGTTGTTATAGGTTAAAATTCGACCGTTAGCTACTTTTATCTCAAATTTGTTGCACTTCTCAATTCGGTAGGCTAATTGGGTAGCAACCTTCTTATCAATAAAATTATTAGTGCTTCCTGTATCAATCAGAATTGTTAACGGTTGGTGCTTCAAAAATCCTCCAATCTTCATCGTTTGTGGGTTGGCATAGCCGGCTAAGACATGTATAGTGTTGGTGACCGATTCTACCTCTTCCTCTGTATCTTCATCTTCAAGGCTTGGACCTCTTCGACTTCTGGTTCTTCTTCAATCGGTTCAATCATTAGGAACTTTCCCTGTTTGCAGTAATGATTTCTACTCCAGTGTTCATCACAGTGGCAATATAGTCCTTTGGTCGATCTTTCCTTGAGTTCTTCTCTAGTAAGTCTTTTTGGAGTAGGGTTTCGGCTAGCAGCAGGGGGGTGGGGTTTGTCAGCTTGCTCTCTACTGGTTTGTTCATGACTTTAGCCCTACGGTTGTCCATGTTAAGTCTTTCTTCGTGCACACAGACGGACGATATAGTAGCCATCATGTTATGGGGTTGACGAGTTAACTTCGCACCGAATCTCCGGATTGAGCCCTTCAATAAACGTCCCTAGCAGTTGTTTCTCGGACCAATCTCAGGTTTGGTTTGGCAAGTGCTCAAATATACTCTGGTACTCTTGTAGGGTGGAAGTATGATAGATTTTGATGAGTTGTCCATCCACATTCTTGTACTCTGATGGTCCAAAGTGAATCAGGAGCCCTCTCTTAAGCTGCTCCCACAAGGGTACTCCATGAGTGTGTTCATACTAATCGTACCACTGGATCGTGTCTCCCTTAAGTTGAATAGAGATTATCTCCACCTTGGATTCCTCTGGGGTCTTGTAAAAATGAAAAAAAAATTAGCTTGTGAGATCCAACCGATTGGTCTCCATCTTTAAAAAATTAGTGCAAGTGCAAAAATAACTTGTTTTGAAAATTTTGCTTGAAGTAAAGAAGAAATCTTTCACTCTTCCCTTAACCTCACTTTACACTTGAAGAACACAAGAGAATTTCTCAACAAATTCTATTAGTATTTTGATCTCTTTTTCTTGCCTTTCTATGCAAGAATACTTATTGAATCTCAGATTTTGATGATGAAAATAATTGATAGGTTATTGATCTAACAGGATTGTTAGAATTGATTAATGCAAGATTAATTATGACATAATAATTATTACAATTAGGATTGGCCCAGGTTAAGTCCATGCATCGAGTTGATGCGGTTGAGAACTCACTAGGAGTGTGTCGGGAGCTCACCGAGGGTATCGGGAGTTCGCCAGGATGGCACAAGGGAGTTTGCCAAAAGAAGACCGAGACTCGCCAAAAGATTATCGGGGGTAGCCGAAAAGATTACTGAGTTATGATGGTCTTGTAATGGATGTTTGGTAATTAATATCGTGTAGTACTAACTATGACAAGATCAATGGAGTTACAACTAGATAATGGGCCAAGATCAAGCTTAGGCATCGGGCCGAGTTTGGACGATGAGGTGGGATCTCGTCGTGAGTTCGCTAAGAGATTTGCCGAAGGGACCGGGAAGCTTGTTGGGAACACGAAGGGAGATCATCAGGAAAAAGACTGGAAGACTTGTTGCAAGAATGCCAGAGGCTACTGGATTATGCGGGAGTTAGGTCTTATTTAAGCTTAATTAGTCATTAAGTGTTGTGATCATTGGGTCGTAGTTAGAGTTTGAGCCCTAATTGAGTTGGATTTGGAAGGAATCCAAATCAACTCAATAAAGCAACCAGGTCCACTATAGGGTTTGGTTAAGTTCAACTAGTTGACCAAGGGTGTGGTCAACTGATGGTTTAAGTCGGATTTAGAAAAGTGGAGGGAACCACTTTTTTGGAGAATCCGGAGGGTAAACCGCTGGTAAGCGACGGTTGGACCGCCCATACCACAGAATCCGGAGGGTAAACCGCTGGTAAGCGACGGTTGGACCGCCCATACCACAGAATCTGGGCGACGGCCAGCAACTTTCGACGGGTAAACTGCCCAGGTGGCAGAAAAACCGCCCATACCATAGAATTTGGATGGCGGCCAGTGGTTGACGGCGGGTAAATTGCCCAGGTTGGCGGGTGAACTGCCCGTAACCAAATTTTTTGGATATGACTAGATTTTGGCTCCAATTTTGAAGCCAATTTGGGGCCTATAAATACCCCAAGTTTTCTTACATTCAATACAATAGTTTTGGGGACTATATTCTGAGAAAATATCATGTGAGAATTGTAAGAAAAAGAAAAGGGGTAAGGGAGAGAGCTTAGAGTTAGAAATTTTCTCAAAGTCTCTCTTGTAAGCAAAGTGTAAGGGTTTGATATTCACCCAAAGAAGATTGATAGTGGATGCCGGTATGCCTTAAGAAGGAGGACTCGGGAGTGGACGTAGGCCGTTGATGCCGAACCACTATAAAAATTATGAGTGTTTCTTTGCTTCCAAATTACTTACATATTCTTGTATTGATGCTTCTGATTCAACTCACTCTTTAAAAGTAAAGTTTTCACGTTGCTTATCTTTCGGGTTTACTTATTAACTTAGCAACTTTCATTCAATCACTCACTTATTTTACTAAAGACTAAAAGTTTCAGATTTCATATTTTGGTTTAATCGAAAAGATTTCATCTAAAACCAAATATTTACATTAGCATTAATTCACCCCCTCTCTTAGTGTCAATTGGTCCTAACACCCCAATTGCTTCAAAAAATTAGAGCCAAAATTCAATCCTTAATAAAAAACCTGGGTATAGACGGTACTACTACCGACACCAATGGTACCCTTGTTGAAAGCACTCGAACATTCTGGGCGATGACAGTACTACTATCGCCCACCAATGATACTATCGCCAGTAATCTAAAAAAAAAGGTACTTTCAATCCTTCTTTTTACTCAACTCGTACCTCATATTGACCCCTTTCTAGGTTAACAAAATGAGCTCAACCTGAGCTCAAATCTAACCTAAAGTGGACCCGATTGCCTCACATTGAGTTAATTTGAATTTCTCCAAATCGAACTCAATTAGGACTCAATTATGATGCTAACTATGACACACTACACAATTACAATCATTCTTGTCTGGCATTTCAATTGATCTTCTAAACTCCCAATGAACTTCTGGAATCCTCCGACGAACTCCCGGCGAGTCTCTCGATCATCTTCCGGTGAACTCCCAACGTGCTCCTAGTGAGCTCATGATCACCTTTGGCGAACTCTTGGCATGCTCCCACTGCGTTGTCCGAACCCCAGCCTGATGCCTGAACTTGACTCCGACTCAACATCAGATTATATTTCTTTTTCACCATCGTAGTTAATCCTGTATCACTTTCTTTAAAACACAAGTTATATCATAAAACTCATCAATTGATTTCATCATCAAAATATGAGATTCAACATAACGGGCCTTCTCTTCTCCTGATTTGCATAAACTGGGAACAACTTCTGGCCCTACTATAGCGGGCCTTCTCTTCTCTCGAGTTGTATGACTTGGGCATAATTTTTGGCCCCGCCATAGTGGGCATTCTCTTCTCTTGAGTTACGTGACTCGGCCACAACTTTTGGCCCACTGTAGTGGGCCTTCTCTTCTTCCGAGTTATGTGATTCAGGTACAACCTCTGGCCCTACCATAGTAGGCCTTCTCTTGTCTCGAGTTGTGTGACTCAGGCACAACTTCTGGCCCAACATAGTAGGCCTTCTCTTCTCCCGAGTAGCGTGATTCAAGCATAACTTCTGGCCCTATCATAGCTGGCCTTCTCTTCTCCTGAGTTGCATGACTTGAGCATAACTTCTAGCCCTATCGTTGCGAGCCTTCTCTTCTCCCAAGTTGTATGACTTAGGCACGATTTGTCCTAGCCCTACCAAGGTGAGCATTTGTGCTTTTTATCTCATCCCTTTCATCTCAACTATCTTTTTTTCTGGGTGGCTAACTCATGCTAGTTATAGATGCCTTGCAAGCCAATCATATGAGTGATAACACGTGTGATGCACTTTGCACTCTTTTCTGATATTGCCGAATCTTTTGCTGTCATTTTCTTCCACGAATTTTTTGACGGCATCACCTCTCCCTTACAAATGGATTCCCCTTGAGTTTTTTCTCGAATCCTTGTTGCAAATTGCTGAAAAAAATTACATCTATACTACTGAAATTCTTTCATCAAAAAATTTTGCTGATGTATCTTTGCCTTTCTTTCTTTTCTCAACCCACCAAACCCTAACCATCTTGCTACCACTAACTGCGTCGTCTTTAGGGCACCCATCTAGCTTTAAGATGTAGCTATCATGACCTATTTTCATAACCCTAACAGCACCCAAAATCGTAGCCCAAAGCAATGAACCCTCATAGCCACAACCTTCCACCACCGATCTTATCTTCCACTACCACCCGAACTTTTCAAACCGATTGCTGCCCCCAATAGTAACCCTAAACCTTTCTTCCTAGCCTCAAACCACTACCACTGAAATCCTTTCTCGCCCCCACAACACCCTCAGACCGTAGCACCAACAACAACCTAAACCGTAACATATCAACCCTAAATCGCGACCTTGATCTATCACCCTTTTGGCCACCAATCCCTACCAAACCAGTTGCTGCCATCAACAGCAACCCTAGCCATCTCTCTAACCCTAAACCTCTATCACCAAACCCCCCTTACAGCCTCTATAATAGCCCCAAACAATAGTATCAACAATATCCTCTTTGCCAAAAAATTTTGCTACACTACATTTGATACTACTTGCTGCATCCACATCCGATCCCGACCAAATCCATTGCTGTCATCAACAACAACCCTAAACCAATCCTTTAACCTTAAACCTTGCCCATTATGCCCCCTATACAACCCCTATAGTAGCTCTTAATCATAGCCCCAACATTAACCTGTCAACCCTAAATCGCAGTCATCTACCCATGATCCACCATCCCTTTCGACCACTAATCCACCCAACCATTTCATACCACTAACCCAACAATAGGAGAAGGATCTAGAGTTACACATAATGGCATCTCAAGGTTCAATCGATGCCAAGTTGGAGGCGTTTGAATCATACATGGAGGACATATTGCGCACCTTATTCGTCGAATTCGGATTGGGCCGATCTCCGAGCCCAATAAATTCCAGCAAGGTGAAAGTTTAGAGAGGCCTCCCAAAAAGAAAGAATGAGCCACTGATGTGATGCAGCCATGCATGAGGGTGGACTTCCCTCTATGGGAAGAAGGAGACCCGATGGGATGGATTTTGCATGCCGAATATTACTTCCGTTATTACTGAGCACTGGAGGATTCCATGGTGGACACTGCTATCATCCACCTCGAAGGAGATGCAATTCAATTGTATAATCAGCTTGAATACACCCATGGGGCTCCAATGTGGATACAACTCAGGAAAATACTGTTGAACCGCTTTGTATTGACTAAATACGAGAATATCAACGAACAACTTGTCAAGATCCAACAAACCTCCATGATCCGAGAATACCAAACCAGGTTTGAGGAATTATCTTACCTTGCTCATGATTGGTCTGACAGAAAGTTATTAGGGACGTTCATCGAAGGACTCAAGTCAGAAATTAAATAAGAGGTTAAAGCGCGGTAGCCTCGTACCATGAATGAAGGTAGCAATATCTTTTACCTAAATCTAAGAGGAACGGCTGAATCAAGATGCTCAAAGGATGAGAACCACTCCTAGACCAATAGCATATAACCTTCCTCTACTCACAGCCATTCTTTGCTGCCAAAAAAATTGACAAGAGAAGAGCTAAGCGACAGATCAGCGAAGGGCCTTTGTTGGCATTGCAACGAACTTTGGAGCCACAACCATCGCTGCAAAAAGGGGGAGCTTTCCATGATAAAATCTATTGAAGAATCTGAAGAAGAGGTCCAGAAACCTGAAGAGGAGAACACGAAGGAAGACCTGTAGCCGACCGATTGCATGACTCTTGCTTTAGCTGGCCACTCATGCTTTAGCTGGCCATGCAAACCTGGAAGCAACAAAAGTTGAAGAATCTCTTAAGCAGCATCCCGTCACCATCCTCATCAAGACTAGGAGCACCAATAACTTTATGAACAGCAAGGTTGCTACCCAATTGATGCTCCAAAATGAAGATTGCAGCAAGTTTGACATTGAGCTCATCGACGGCCAATTTTTGAAGTGCGACCAAAGATGCCCGTGGGTAAAATTATTGCAGCGGGACTAAGAGATACTTGTTGATTTCTTCCTCCTTCCTCTTGATAATTATGAGGCCATGCTCGACACCAAATGACTAACTATACTAGGTGATGTTCCTTGGAATTTTTTCAAATTTATCATGAAATTTTTTAGCCATGAGAAATAGGAGATCCTACGTGGGAAATGTAGGAGCAACGTAACGATGATTTGCACGTAGCAAATGAAGAAAGTTTTAAACAAAGTGAATAGCAGCTTCATGATGCACCTTCAGCAGCATTTCATGGGGGAGCCAACAAAAATTAAAGACCCAAACCATCTCTAATCGATTGCTGATTTTTCAGACATTTTTGTCGAACCACGTAGCCTAATTTCTACCCACCGGTGTGAACACCAAATTCTGATTCTACCAAGCAAACCAGTAGCAACACTTGGTCATGTCATTATCCTCACCTCAAGAAAGCTGAAATAGAGAGGATTGAAGAAGAGATTCTTGAAACAGGGGTCATCCGGCCAAGTTGCAGCCCCTAATATTTGTCGGTGCTAGCTTTACCCGACTTCGACAAAGTGTTTGTGATTGACGCATTAGGAGCTAGAATTTATATTATCCACATGCAAGACGACCGACCCCTAGCCTACATTAGCAAAGCCCTCTCCCCATACCACCTGAAGCTATTAATCTACGATGAGAAAATGCTAACTAATGCTGAATTTGTGGCTTGGTATTATATAGACAATAGCACAAAGAGAAGATAAAATTAAATCTCAAAAAATTACAGCTTCTGTAACACCCCTTAGTCCCACATTGGAAATGTGGGAATATATGAGTGCCTTATAAGGGTTGATGAGTGTACTATTATTAACTCCCAGCTCGAGCATTTTGGTCAGTGGTTGTGCCAAACTGAAGCTATCAGGATAGTTAACTCATCAACTAGGGTTATGATATTTGGTATCAGAGCTGACCTAGTAGGGTTTAGAAGCCCTATAAATAGTTTGTATTCTCCCATCTTTTCATCATCAATAGATCAAATTTTTTTTAGCGTTTATGCAGAAAACTAAGGAGGGAGGAACCCTTATAGAGTTCCAAGGAGACCAATCCCCTATAGAGATCACCCCAAGCTTAGAATCCACAAGAGTTCTAACACTTCAGCCCCCCTACTGCTAGCCGATCTTCTGCACTAAAAAAAATTAATAAAAGAAGAACTTCAAGAATGATTTGTGAAAGGTTTGTGTTGGCACTGTGATGAACCTTGGAGCCATGACCACTGATGCAAAAAGGGAAGACTTCTCATGATCAAACCCGTTGAAGAGGAGGAACTTAAGCATGAAGAAGAGAACCTTGATCATTAAGGGGAGGACACAAAAGAAGAGTCACAGCCAACCGATTGCTTGATGCATGCTCTCGCCAGCTACGTGAACCCGCAAACAATGAAAGTTGGGAGCCTACTCAAGCAGCAACCGATCACATCCTCATTGATACCGAGAGCACAAATAACTTCTTGAATAGTAAGGTGGCTGCTTGAATGATGCTTCATATCAAGGATCGTAGCAAATTTGATGTTAAGGTCGCCGATGATCGGATCTTGAAGTGCGACCAAAGATGTCCGCAGGTGAAACTATTACTGTAGGACCAAGAAATAATAATCGATTTCTTCCTCCTCCCACTTGACGATTTTAAGGCTATGCTTGGCATTAAGTGGTTGATGATGCTATGTGATGTTTCCTAAATTTTTTTAATATTAATTATAAAATTTTACTGTAAAGGGAAATAGGTGATCCTACGCGAGAAGCGTGGAAGCAACGTGACAACTGTTTCTACTTAAAGAATGGAGAAAGTTTTACACAAAATAAACGATGGCTTCCTAATACAACTCCAACAACAACCTAAGGAGGGAGGAACGCTTATAGAGTTCCAAGGAGACCAATCCCCTATAGAGACCACCCCAAGCTTAGAATCCACAAGGGTTCTAACACTTCAGCCCCCCTACTGCTAGTCGATCTTCTGCACTAAAAAAAATTAATAAAAGAAGAACTTCAAAAATGATTTGTGAAAGGTTTGTGTTGGCACTGTGATGAACCTTGGAGTCATGACCACCGATGCAAAAAGGGAAGACTTCTCATGATCAAACCCATTTAAGAGGAGGAACTTAAGCATGAAGAAGAGAACCTTGATCATTAAGGGGAGGACACAAAAGAAGAGTCACAGCCAACCAATTGCTTGATGCATGCTCTCGCCAGCTACGTGAACCCGCAAACAATGAAAGTTGGGAGCCTACTCAAGCAGCAACCGATCACATCCTCATTGATACCAAGAGCACAAATAACTTCTTGAATAGTAAGGTGGCTGCTTGAATGTCGCTTCACATCAAGGATTGTAGCAAATTTGATGTTAAGGTCACCGATGGTCGGATCTTGAAGTGCGACCAAAGATGTCCGCAGGTGAAACTATTACTACAGGACCAAGAAATAATAGTCGATTTCTTCCTCCTCCCACTTGACGATTTTGAGGCTATGCTTGGCATTAAGTGGTTGATGATGCTATGTGATGTTTCCTAAATTTTTTTAATATTAATTATGAAATTTTACTTTAAAGGGAAATAGGTGATCCTACGCGAGAAGCGTGGAAGCAACGTGACAACTGTTTCTACTTAAAGAATGGAGAAAGTTTTACACAAAATAAATGATGGCTTCCTAATACAACTCCAACAGCAACCTAAGGAGGGAGGAACCCTTATAGAGTTCCAAGGAGACCAATCCCCTATAGAGATCACCCCAAGCTTAGAATCCACAAGGGTTCTAACACTTCAGCCCCCCTACTGCTAGCCGATCTTCTGCACTAAAAAAAATTAATAAAAGAAGAACTTCAAGAATGATTTGTGAAAGGTTTGTGTTGGCACTGTGATGAACCTTGGAGCCATGACCACCGATGCAAAAAGGGAAGACTTCTCATGATCAAACCCGTTGAAGAGGAGGAACTTAAGCATGAAGAAGAGAACCTTGATCATTAAGGGGAGGACACAAAAGAAGAGTCACAGCCAACCGATTGCTTGATGCATGCTCTCGCCAGCTACGTGAACCCGCAAACAATGAAAGTTGGGAGCCTACTCAAGCAGCAACCGATCACATCCTCATTGATACCGAGAGCACAAATAACTTCTTGAATAGTAAGGTGGCTGCTTGAATGATGCTTCACATCAAGGATCGTAGCAAATTTGATGTTAAGGTCGCCGATGGTCGGATCTTGAAGTGTGACCAAAGATGTCCGCAGGTGAAACTATTACTGTAGGACCAAGAAATAATAGTCGATTTCTTCCTCCTCCCACTTGACGATTTTGAGGCTATGCTTGTCATTAAGTGGCTGATGATGCTATGTGATGTTTCCTAAATTTTTTTAATATTAATTATGAAATTTTACTGTAAAGGGAAATAGGTGATCCTACGTGAGAAGCGTGGAAGCAACGTGACAACTGTTTCTACTTAAAGAATGGAGAAAGTTTTACACAAAATAAACAATGGCTTCCTAATACAACTCCAACAGCAACCTAAGGGGGAGACAACAAATATTGAAGACCAAAACCTCCTCCTTCAGCTTGTTGAGTTTTCCAACATCTTCGTCGAAACACGTAGCCTACCTCCTATCCGGTAGCATGATCATTAGATTCTAATTCTTCCAGGAAAACCACCAGCGAACACTTGAACATACTACTATCCCATCTCTAGAAGGATGAAATATAGAAAATTATATATGAGATGCTTGAAATAGGGGTCATTCGGTCAAGTTGCAGCCCCTACTCTTCACCAGTGCTTCTCGTACGAAAGAAAGACGGAACGTGGCGAATATGCGTCAACTACTAAGCTCTCAACGACATTACCATCAAACACAAATATCCTATTCTAGTGGTGGATGAACCCACTGATGAATTAAGGGGAGCTCGAGTCTTCATGAAGTTGGGCCTCCAATCCGGATATCATCAAATTCGGGTATATAAAGATGATGCTCCAAAAACTGCCTTCCGAATGCACAACGGGCACTACAAATTTTTGGTAATACCTTTTGAACTCACCAAGGCCTCATGAATGATATTTTCTAAAGTTTTCTTTGCAAGTTTGTGCTGGTATTTTTTGACGACATTCTCATTTATAGCCCTTCCCTTGAGACCCATTTTCAGCACCTATGACTTATTTTAACGATTCTTTGGGAGAATGTTCTTTTTGTCAAGCAATCAAAGCATAACTTTCTCCAACAAAATATAGAGTATCTTGGGCATCTCATATCAGAAGAAAGAGTGGTGGTAGTCCCTACCAAAATCGAGGCGATGCAAAGCTGGACGAAATCGAAGAACGTGAAATCGCTGCGTGGTTTCCTTGTATTGACGGACTACTACTGTAAGTTTGTCAAAGATTATGGGAAGATCAGTGCATCCCTCACTTCCCTACTAAAAAAAGATGCTTTCCAATGGTCGGACAAAGCCTCCGCGACCTTCGACAAACTCAAGGCAGCCATGATGACAGCGCTTGTACTAGTACTGTCTAATTTCAACAAAACCTTTGTCATTGAAGCCGATGCATCCAAAGTTGGGATTGGCACCCATTCTCATGTAAGATGGCCAACCACTTGCATACACCAATAAGGCATTATCTCCCTCTTACCAAAAAATGTCTATCTACGATAAGGAGATGCTCGTAATTATGCATGTAGTAACGAAATGGAGACCTTACCTGATCGGCCGATGCTTCCAAATAAAAACTGACCATAGAAGCTTTAAGTATTTCTTGGAGCAGAAGACATCCTCCCTCGAACAGAAAAAGTAATAAAGCTTCTTGGATATGATTATGAAATTACTTACAAAAGGGCAAGGAAAATGTTGTTACTGATGCACTTTCATGGCTACTCGAGCAAGTAGAATTTTCAGCAATCTCCCTTCCAACCAGCGGCTTTCTCGAGGACATTAGGGAAGAATGGAGGAAGGATCCAGAGACCAGCAATATTATCAAAAAATTAGAGGAGGAACCAAGCTCCATAAACCACTACAGTTAGGATTTGAGAGATTTGCGCTATAAGGGACGCATTGTACTTGTACTCGATTCTCCTTGCATAAAAACTAGACTACAAGATATGCATTCTACTCCAGCAGCAGGGCACTCTAGATTCCTTAGAACTTACAAATGAATTATGTAAACTTTTTATTGGAAAGGGATGAAAAAGGTTATTGCTAAATTTGTAGCACAATGCGACGTATGCCAACGACATAAGGGAGAAATAGTAGCAAACCCTGGGAAGCTACAACCACTACCCATAACAGACTCGGTGTGGACTGACATATCTATGGATTTCATCGAAGGACTGCCACCATCCCAAGGTAAAAGCACAATTCTCATAGTGGTCGACTGACTTGCAAAGTATGCTCATTTTTGTGCTGTCCGAAATCCATACATCGCTTCTAGCATTACCCAAATTTTTATGAAAAATATTATAAAATTACATGGGATACCAAGGTCCATTGTAAGTGATCATGATAAGGTCTTTACTAGTAAATTTTGGACTGAGCTATTTCAGTTGTAGGGCACCAAACTAAAGATGAGCACGATGTACCATCCGTAGACCGATGGCTAAATTAAAGTGGTGTACAAGTGCTTAGAGACATACCTCAGATGTTTCACCAGTGACTGGCCAAAGGAATAGACAAAATGGCTCCCTTGGGCCCAATGATGATACCATACAACATATCACTACCATATGAAGTAGTGTATGGTCAACTGGCCCCTGTAGTCCCAAAATATGTAATTGGTTCAGCTGATAGGGACAAACTCCTATAGTTACTAAAGGATAATCTCTTAACTGCTTAAGCCAGAATGAAGTAGCAAGCGGACATACACCGAAGTGAAAGGGAGTTCTCCATAGGAGATTGGGTTTTTCTTCATCTCTAGCCATACAAGCAAATATCAATCGACACACAAGCCTCCACAAAGTTATTCACATGCTTTTATAGGCCCTTTTAGATCATGGAGCACATTGGGGCCGTGGCGTACAAATTAAACTTACCTGATGAAGCAAAAATTTATCCTGTCTTCCACGTGTCTTACCTAAAACCTAAGCTGGGAGAGAACGAGTCTGCCCATATTCAAATGTCCAACACTACTATTGATGGAGATATTCTAGTTCAATCCCAAGCCATACTTGACCGCAGGGTTCGATGTGTTGCCGACGTCCTTCTACTAAAGTACTTGTGCATTGGAGTAATCTGCCCATTGAAGATGCCATGTGGGAATCATATGAAGATCTAAAGACCAGGTTCCCTGAGTTCATAGAACCTCAGCCTTGAGGACAAGGCTGATCTGAAGAGGGCGGGCTTGATAGAACACTAGTAGCGTTGGGTCCTATTCAAACAAGAAGCAACTAATAAAACCCTGAGAGATTACACCCACCTAGGTGTCTACTATCTTATAAAGTAGTTAAGTTAGGGTTTTAATCTTATGGCCTTATGGCTTTCTAGCTGTCTCCTTACTGGGTAGGTCGGCTAGGGTTTGAGCAGGGGATGCATGGGTTATTATAGTCTCCTAGCCTCCACCCCCTTATTGGGCAAGTAAGCTAGGGTAGAGGGGTGAAAAAGGAATTTGGCTTAGGGGAGGAACCTCTATAGGGTTAGGATTTCGAGTCCTATATAAGCATGTAGCCTCCACCACTTTTTACTTAATCAAGAGATCTATTTTATTTCAGCCTTATGACCGACTACCTGGGAGGGAGGAACCCCTATAGTGTTCTAAAGGAGTTGATCCCCTTCGAGTAATCAATCTACGATAGAATTCTACGAGGTTCTATTTTATATATATATATATATATATATATATATATATATATATATATATATATATATATAACATTTAATAATAATCATAAGAAAAAGATCGAGTAGCATATCATACATGTCATTGCTCACATGATTGGCTTGCAGGGCACCTATAACCAGCATAGGCCACTTGTAGGGAAGGCCACTCTCGGCCACATGCGTGTAGGCCGCTTGCAGGGAAGGCCTCTTGTAGCCATGCCACCTACAAGTGCGACCACTCGTGGCCAGGCACCCTATTGGCGCAACCACTCGTGGCCAGGCACCATGTTGGCGCAACCACTCGTGGCCAGGCACCATGTTGGCGCAACCAACCATGGCCAGGCACCCTATAGGGGCGATCGCTCATGGCCACTTGCGGCCAAGGCCCCTACAGGGGCGATCGCCACGGTCAGGCCGCTTGCAAGGGTAGTCGCTCATGGCTAGGCTGCTTGCTGGTCAGATGGCCATGTAGAAATGTGGCTGGAAGCAATAGCCGCCTGCGATGGGCTGCCTGCAGGCAGAGGCGACACCCACCCGAGGGCAAGGGCAGTTGCCTACCTAGGGGCGGTGCCTACCGCAAAGGGTGACAGCCGCTTGCAAGAACAAGGCAGAGGGATTAAGGTTTTTGCGAAAGGATGATTCTACCCATCGAAATTTAAAAATTTTTGAGGTCTGTCCTTACGTTTAGAATTCCAAAAATACTCTTAACTATTCTGGAAATTCCTATCATATCCTAAATTCTAAAAAATAAATAATTAAATAGTTTAATTAATTATTATTTATCTAGTAGTGCTAAATGATGATGTGCATATATGTGATGTATGATATGCATGGATGATCAGAGACCATGAGGTATGATGTATATGTGATTATTATTATTATTGGGGTTCATGAGCCTCAGATTTTTTCTCATTTATTTTCAAGCCTGTGTACTTATGATTATGATATAATTACACGAAGAGGCACGGCGGGAGCATGGAGGTGGGACTCACGATACCGAGACGGGCCATTGCGATGCATTGGGATGTGCTGATGCGTTGACAGAATCGATGATGGCGAAATGGACGATCACAGGGCATGAAGATGCATCGATACACACATAGATCCTATTGTGAGTAATTGGACCCATTACATTATATATATATATATCTTGCTTATGACATAGAGATGTCACCGGTGACCTGACGACATGGTATGCTTTATCGAGTCCATCAAGGGCATATCATCAAATTAGACTCATCTTGTAACGATGGTGATGACTTAACTGAACATCATAGTTGGTTGAGTCCTTCGAGGCCATGATAGTTCAAAGGCCAAATAGGACATAAATCATAATAAGTTGTGATTAGCAAGAGTTGCGTAACTTTTTGGGTTTAGTATGATTGGTTGAGTCCCTCCAGGTTACACTAAAACGTTGATTGAATCTCGATTCCCACTAGAAGTCTGCCAAAAATTTTCATTTCACGTGCCGAGGGTTTCACGTGATTCACAAAAAAATAGTGTGAGTAGATTATGATAGAAGTATGTATCTTAATTATTACTTTTCTATAAAATCTGCATGATATTCATTTATGCTATATCTTGTTTGTAAGAAACATATCGCTTGCAAACCCCCTATATGACATACTTGAGTCCAACTGCCTCATTGGTCCAAACTAAATGGATTGACTCTGTAACTTGAGAATTATTCTCATACCAGAGAAAATCACGTATGTCCTTGACACAATTTTGCCCACGCTAGAGGAAGGGGCAAACGAGGATGAAATCGCTCACTACATAAAGTATATAGACGATTCCACTTTGGCTAAGTATTATATGTTGGCTTCTATGACTCCTGAGTTACAAAGGCAATATGAGAGCATGGATGCCAATTTTATCCTTCTTCATTTTCACTAGTTATTTAAGGAACAGGAAAGAACTCAGAGATATGAGATATCCAAGAATCTCTTCGAAGCTAGGATGATAGAGGGGACATCGATGCAGAACCATGTCCTAAGGATGATAGAGTGGATTAAGAGACTCATAGGTCTAGGAATGACCCTAGAGGATAACCTATGTGTTGATTTTATACTTATACCCTACCAGATTCCTTTTCTCAGTTCATTATAAACTTTAATATAAACAAGTTTAAGGTGACTCTCTCTAAGCTCCTCAATATGTTAAGGGAAGCTGAGAGCACCATCAAGAAAGAGAAGCCAGTTCTCTATATTGGTGAGACCAAGAAGAAAAGGAAGGCTGATAAGTCCCTTAAGAAGCGGAAAGGCAAGGGCTGACTGGGCATAGCAATGGTTGCCAAGAAAGACCTAATAAACGATAAAGAATAGTGCTTCCACTATAGCAAAGATGGGCATTGGAAGAGAAAATACAAAAAGTACCTTGTAGTAAAAGCGAAACAAAAGCTTAGAGAAGCTTCAAGTACATTCATAATCAGTCTCTATTTGTTAGATTTTTATGATAACATATAGGTATTGGATACTGGGAGTACTTATCATATCTATAATTTATTGTAGGGTCTTACCATAATATATGGGTATTGGATAGTGGGAGTACTTATTATATCTATAGTTTATTATAGGTTCTGGCAAGACGTAGGAGATTGGCGAGAGGCGAGATGGACCTCAAGATGGGTAATGGAGAAAGAGTTACTGAAGTGGTCATATGTGAGGTCACCCTACATCTACCTGGTCGAGATACTATTATATTAGATATATGCTATTACATCCCCTCTATTATCAAAATATTATTTCCATTTCTTATTTGATAGTTAATTAATATAAATTAGTTTTTAAGAATAATAGTTGTTCATTAATTTTGGATGATAAGAACATCACTAGAGGAACGTTGAATAATGGTTTATATGTGCTAGACATTGCTCTACACATCATGAACGTAAGTATGTCCTAGAGGAAATGAGATGAGGTAAACAGTGCATACCTGTGGTATTGTAAGCTAAGTTATATCCATGAAGGAATGATTCAAAAGTTGTCGAAAGATGGATACTTAGATTCATTCGACCATGAGTCATATGTAACTTGTGAACCTTGCCTTTATGGAAAGTTAACCAACTCTCCTTTTAGTGTAACTGGAGAGAGAGCCACTGAGTTGTTGAAACTCATACATAGCAATGTATGTGGTCCTATGTCAACTCAAGTCATAGATGGTTACTCCTACTTCATTACTTCACTTATGGTTTCTTTAGGTATGGACATTGTACATGATGAAGTATAAGTATGAGATATTTAAGAAATTTAGGGAGTATAAGAATAAAGTAGAAAACCAGATTGGAAAGAGTATTAAGACTCTTCAATCGAATCAAGGAGAGTTCTTAAATACAAAGTTCATTTATTTCCTCAAGAACCATGGGCTTATGTCCCAATGGATACCTCCTTATACACCACAGCTTAATAGTATATCAAAATAGAGAAATCATATCTTATTAGACATGACATGGTCTGTGATGAGTTTCACCAACCTCCCCGTCTCATTCTGATGATATGCTCTAGAGACCACAACTTACCTTCTAAACAGAGTTTCATCTAGGTCAGTAGTGCTGGTTACAAGTGCCCTACAAGCCAATCACGTGAGTGATGACACGTATGACACATTGTGCAATCTTTTTGTTTATGATTATTATTGGCATATTATCACATTATATTATTTGTAGTGTGTGTGTGTATATATATATATATATATATATCCTTGGTTTTATGCAATAGGAATCGGATCGTGATGAGATCATGATAATGAGATTGATTAACCTTTAAACACAGATCCCAAATAATCTCGATCATAGGTTACTCGAGAGGGACATCGAGATAACCGGATAGACCGATGTACTAGATACTCATCCATATGATGGAGGCAGTTGGTCTTAAAGCCACTTGTGCGGAGACACTAAGGATATAGTACAGGTGCTCATTGGAGAATGAATTCACTAATTGATCCGCTTATGGAATGATGTATGGTTAATGATACCTAATGTCAGACAACGATTCCATAATCTTAGTTGTATCTCTCGTCCTTAAACTTAAGACACCAAAGATGTCTTGTTTGAGTACTCCTTTTTTTGACATAGGATTTATAGGTTTGGAAAGTTCTAGATATGGTACAATCGATTATTGGGATTGGTAGCCAACCTTACGAAGGCAATTGAGTGTCAATAAAGGATTATCCACTCTCGGTATCGCGAGAAGAATATCCCGTGTGTACTCGCTCGGATAAATCCCTGGCCAGGGTTATTCAAATTGAAAGAGTTCTCCAGGAGAATCTGATTAGAGTGAGTCTCAAACGGATTCCATATGTAACCTGACAGTACATATCCAATATATGGTTTTTGGGATATTAGTTGGATGAGAGATTATAGATACATAGTAACTATGGACAGATAGGTCCGATGGATTTTATCCTCCTTTACCGTCTGGGGACTATGGCGTAGTGGCCTAGTATGTCCATAGTCGATGAGTCGAGTGAATTGTTATGAGGATAATAATTCACTATATCAGAAGGAGTTCTGATGGGAGTGACTCACATCCAGCACGGTATCGGGCGTAGAGGGTCATATACATATGGTGGATGCTTCAGCGAATAGAGAATTGGATATAGATCCAATTAGCCCATATTCTCATTAGATTAGACCCTACACCGATAGACTCCTTGCATGAGTCCCAATTAGAGGCTAAAGGAGATTATTGGATAGAGATCCAATAATACAAGGTTAGTGGGTAATTGATGGAGATCTAATACCCACTAAGGTAGGACCCCTATGGTTTTTGGTGGCTTTCTATAAATAGGAGGGAGGTTCATGGTTGATAGGTCACAGCTTTGGCCACCCCCTCCTATTCTCCTCCCTCCCTCTACGCAAGAGTTGCAAGATCTGATTGGAGGAGTTTTGCTATAGAGATCCATCGTGTAGATACCGCTAGAGAGGAAGACGCTTGACTTCCTTCATCCTCTCCATCCGGATCTAGAATACAGAGATATATGACCTCTCCAGGTAAAATAATCTCTCACAAGATGCGATTTTTTAATTTTTACGACTTTCTCGTGACCCAATCTTTCGCACGATGAACTACGTGGGAAACCGATTTTATTTTGATCTTCTGCTGCACATGTGATGCTCCTGTGGAGGTTTCCCAACAGTGGTATCAGAGCCAAGGTTGTTCATGCGAAAGATTAGTTTTAAACTGCGTGTGATGAGATTGATCGAGTAGAACTGTTTTACGCGTTCTTGTTGTGTTTTCGCATCGAACGAAGCGAGGAAAGGGGACAGCCGACCACGACCAGGCCCCTACAAGGGCGGCCAAGGCCACTAGCAAGGGCAGTAGTCCGCTGCCAGGCCACAAGGGGCAGTGCCCACAAAGGCGCCACTCGTGGGCAGGGCTGTCGCCTGCACAGGGGCGCGACATAGTGAGAGGGCTAGGGTTAGGGTTTCTAATTTTTGGAAAATGATGATACTACCCCTTAGGATTTGAGAAATTCTAGGGTCTGTCCTATGCCCAGAATATCATACATGAATATTTTACATGAATACTTTATCATACATGAATATTTTAAGATGAGAGGGAGACAAAGCCTTGCTGGTGTAAGTAAGAGGTCAGCTATCTTGCATTAGAACAGTCCCAATTCCAAATCTGAATGCATCAGCCTCAATCATGAAGGTGTGGCTGAAATCGGGTAATGCTAGGACCGGCATTGTCAGCATGGTTGCCTTGAGTCGTTCAAAGGTTGTGGAAGCTTTATCTGACCATAAGGAGTCTTTCTTTACTAGGAACGTGAGTGGGGCACTGATCTTGGCATAATCTTTCACGAATTTCTGGTAGTAGCCCGTGAATCCAATAAAGCCGCGCAGCGATTTTATGTTCGTAGGTTTCGACCATCCTTGCATTGCTTCGATCTTTGTCAAGTCTACCACTACTCCATCCTTTGATGTAATGTGCCCTAAATACTCCACTTTACACTGTAAAAAGCTACACTTTGATTGTTTAACATAAAGGGTATTCTCCCGAAGGATTGTTAGAATAATTCGCAAGTGCTGAAAATGCATATAAAGTGTAGGGCTATAAATGAGAATATCATTAAAAAATACCAACACGAACTTACATAGAAACCTCCAGAAAATATCATTTATCAAGCTTTGAAAAGTAGAAGGAGTATTCGTAAGTCCGAAGGGCATTATCAAAAACTCGTAGTGGCCGTTATGTATGCGGAATGTAGTTTTCGGAGCATCTTAAGTGCATACCCAAATCTGATGGTATTCGGAACGGAGATATAATTTAGTGAAGACTCGGGCTCCTTTTATTCATCCAAGAGATCATCTACTACTGGTATAGGATATTTGTCTTTGACGGTGATGGCGTTCAAAGCCCGGTAATCAATGCACATCCACCACGTACCATCCTTCTTGCGCACTAGCAACACCGGCGAGGAGTAAGGGCTACAGTTTGGTCGAATCACTCCGATGTCGAGCATCTCCTTAACGATGTTCTCAATCTCATCCTTCTGCAAGTGAGGATAGTGGTATGATCTTAAATTTGCTGAAGGTTTGCCCGGCAATATAGGGATGTGATGATCATGTGGTTGGATAGGGGGTAGCCCACGCGACTCCATGAATACATCCGCGAATTCATCCAGCAATAGGGTAAGCTTAGGATCTAAATTTGGCACTTTTTCCTCCTTTGATGACTACTAGATATGCATAAAAAATCCACCATTTGTTTTGTATAGCACCTTCTCCATTCGCTGCGTTGAAGCGATGGAGATATGACTCCCGCACTTGCCTCGCAAGGTGACATGTCTCCCTTTACAGTAAAACTTCATGATTAATTTAGAGAAATTCTAGGAGATGTCACCTAATGTTGTGAGTCATTCAATCCCCCAAGCATGACTTCATAGTCATCGATGGGTATGAGGAAGAAATCGGCTACCACTTCTTGGTCTTGTAGGAGCAATTTTACCCGTGGGCACCGTTGGTCGCAATTGAGGATTCAGCCGTCGACGACCTTTATGTCGAACTTATTGTAACATTCGATTTGAAGTATCATATGTGCAGCAACCTTACTATTGAGGAAGTTATTGGTGCTGCACATATCTATAAGAATGGTGATGGGTTGCTATCCTCCAACTTTCATCGTCTACGGGTTGGAGTAGCCGGCCAGCGGGTGCACTGCATAGTCGGCCGATTAGGGCTCTTCCTCCGTGGCTTCATCTTCTAGTTTAAGGCTTTCTTCAAATGGTTCACTGTCCTCATCCTCTACTAGTTCAATCATGAGGAGTCGGCCCTTTTTGCAATGACGTTCTCGGTTCCACGGTTCATCACAGTGCCAACACAACCCCTTGGCCGATCGTTCACAAAGCTCGTCTCTTGTTAATTTTTTTTTGTGTGGGGGCTCGGATGGCAATAGAGGGGGCTGAAGGCTTTAGCATGACTTGTCGAGGAGTGACCCTTGTGCTTCATACTTTGTGGTTCAATCGTTCTTCTTGGATCCTTTCGAAGGAAATCACCGTCATAAGAGTGTATAGTTGCCATGCCTTTACTTCTCCTTGAATCTCCGGCTTTAGGCCCTCAATAAAAGTCCCTAAAAGTTGCTTTTTAGACCAATCCATAATTTGGTTAGATAAATATTCAAACCTTGTTTTGTATTCATGTATTGTAGAGGTTTGCTGAATCTTCGTTAATTGTTCGTCGATGTTATCAAAATCGGTTGGTCAGAAGCAATTTAGTAGTCCTTCCTTGAATCACTACCAAGAGAGACCTCCATGGTTGTGCTCAAACCAATTGAACCACTGAATAGCATCTCCCTCGAGGTGGATGACAGCAATCTCTACCCTTGTAGCATCGGCGGTTCGGTAGAACTGAAAATAGGCGTGGGTGATGAAAATATATCAGATTTCCAATTTCAAATGCAGGGGGCAGCAGTAGATTGATTTGATCTGCGGCTTGGGTGGAAGGTGGAGGCGCGTGTCGCAATAATTATGGGAATTGATTGGGAAGGTGTAGGCGGCAGAGATGGTAGCAAGGGCACAAGAACACTGCTCTGATACCAGATGATAGAACCGCAGGAGGAGCTCTATAGATTTTGATCTCTGAGGGGGATCAACCCTTGGAACGCTATAGGGGTTCCTCCCTCCTAGAACTCGACACAAGGCTGAATAAAAGATTGATCTTACTTAATAAAAGAGAGGGGGCAGCTACATCATTATATAGGGTTCTAAACCTTAGCTTGGGTGCTTGCCTAAGTAAAATTATCCCTTTGCCCTCCTATAGTCAACCTAGCTAAAGGAAACCCTAGCCGACCAGCCCAATAAAGGAGGTGGCGGCCACTAAACCCTATGGCCCTAATCTAAACCCTAGTCATACTTTTTTATAGGATAGAAGTGGCTAGGTGAGGCTTTATTATAATCCCACAGGGTTTTTATTGACTACATCTAAAGTGATTAGGATTCAACCCTGCTGGAGTCATATCAGACCCTTAAGAAGGGCAAGGGCATAGAAAGACCAAGGAAAGCAAAGGTTGCTAAGAAATACCCGACAAAGGATAAGGCTTCCACTATGGCCAAGATGTGCATTGGAAGAGAAAATATAAATACTACCTTGCAAATAAAGTGAAATAGAAGTTTGGAGAACCTTTAGGTATACTCAGGATCAGTCTCCACATATCATATTTTTATAATAATATATGGGTATTGGATACCGGGAGTATTTATCATATCTGTAATTTGTTGCAGGTTCTAGTAAGACATAAGAGGGCCAGAGCCGAGATGGACCTCAAGATATGCAATGGAGTAAGGGTTGTTGTAGTTGCTGTTGGGGAGGTCACCCAACATCTGCCTGGTGTACATTGGATGCATGCTATTTTGTTCCCTCTATTATCAAAAATATTATTTCCATCTTTTGTTTGACAATTAGTGGATATAAATTAATTTTTTAGAATAATAGTTGTTCAATAATTATGGATGATGAGATCATCACTAGAGGGACCATGACAAATGGCTTATATATATTAGATACTTTTTCACATATCATGAATATAAATACGTCTAAGAGGAAAAGAGATAAGGTGAACAATGCATACCTATGGCATTATAGATTAGGAAGCCTCAGCGAGTGCATCACATGTGAAGCGGAAATCAAAACAAAAACTGGTTTCTCACGTAGATCAAATCGTCGTGCAAAATATTGGGGTCATGAGAAAAAAACAAAAACTGATAAAACCACGATGTGTGAGAGATTGATTTTACCTAGGGAGATCGGATATCCCTGTATTCCAGATCCGAATGGAGAAAATGAAGAAGGTCAAGCGTCCTCCTCTGTAGCGGTATCCACACGATGGATCTCTGCAGCGAATCTCCTCCAATCCGATCTCACAACTCTTGCACAGAGGGAGGGAGGAGAATAGGAGGTGGTGGTTAAAGCTGTAGCCTATCAACCATGAGTCTCCACTCCTATTTATAGAGAGTCACAAAAAATCCTATGGCTCCTTCCTTAGTGGGTATTGTATCTCCATTCAATTACCCACTAACCTTGCATTATTGGATCTCTATCCAATAATCTCCTTAGGCCTCTAATTGGGCCTTAATCAAGGAGCCCATCAGCATAGAGTCTCATCTAATGAGAATAGGGGCTAATTAGATCTCTATCTAATCCTCTATTCGCTGAAGCATCCACCATATGTGTGTGACCCTCTAGGCCCGATACCGAGCTGGCCGTGAGTCACTCCCATTATAACTCCTTCTGATATAGTGAATTATTATGCCTATAATAATTCACTCGACTCATCGATTATGGACGTACTAGGCCACTATGTTATAGTCCCCAAACGGTACAGGGGGATCGAATCCGTCGAACCTGTCTATTCACAGTTATAATGTATCTATAATCCCTCATCCAACTAATATCCCAGAGACCGTATATTAGATATGGTACTGTCAGGTCACATACGGAATCAGTTTGTCTTGCTCTAATTGGATTCTACCAGAGAGCTCCTCTCTCAATTCGAAAGACCCTAGCTAGGGATTTGTCTGAGCAAGCATATATGGGATATTCCTCTCATGATACCGAGAGTGGATGATCCTCTATTGACACTCAATTACCTTCGTAAGGTTGGCTACCAATTCCGATAACCAATAATACCAGATCTAGAACTTTCCAAACCTATAAGTCTGGTGTCAAAGAAAGGAGTACTCATACAAGGCATCATTGGTGTCTCAAGTCTAAGGACCAGATACACAACTGGGACTATCGAATCGTTGTCTGACATTAGGTATCATTAACCATACAACATTCCATAAGCGGATCAATCAGTGAACTCATTCTCCAATAAGCACCTGTACTATATCCTTAGTGTCTCCACACAAGTGGCTATGAGACCAGCCGCCTCCATTATATGGATGGGTATATAGTACACCGATCTATCCGGTTATCTCAATGTCCCTCTCGAGTAACCTATGACCGAGATTATTTATGATTTGTGTTTAAAGGTGAATCGATCTCATTATCGTGGTCTCATCACGATCTGATTCTCATTGCACAAAACCAAGGACATCACAATATATATGCAACAAATAATATAATATGAGAATATGTCAATATTAATCATAAGCAAAAAGATTACGCAGCGTGTCACACGTGCCATCACTCACGTGATTATCTTGCAGGGCACCTGTAACCTGCAATCTTCCACTTGACCAAAAGCCAATCACCTATGTGTCCGATCCCCATCAAACCCCTGTGACGCTCAAATACAATCTGAGCCAGCGGCTTCGTTAATGGATCTGCAATGTTATCTTCGAATGAAACTCTTTCTATTGCTATATCTTTTCGGGTCATGATCACTCTAATTAGATGGAACCTCTTCAGAACAATTCTGATGAGACCTGGGTTCCCTTGCTAGAGTTAACACTCTGTCGTTGTCACAATATATGGGAGTCATGATAGGACTCTAGTAGGGTTGAGTCCTAATCTCCCTAGAAGTAGTCAATAAAACCCTGCTAGATTATAATAAAGTCACTCATATCTTATAAAGGAGTATGACTAGCGTTTAAATTGGCCCTTAGAGCTTAGTGGCCGTCACCCTCTTACTGGATTGGTTGGCCAGAGTTTCCCCCTGCTTAGGCAGCTATAGAGCCAACCTAGTCACCCCTGTTCTTATTAAGACAGGTTGGCTATAGAAAGGGCAAAGGGGTAATTTTACTTAGGTAAGTACCCCCTTAGGCTAGGGTTTTGATCCCTATATAATGAATGATATAGTCGTCTCCTCTCTTGAATCAAGCAATTATCAATTTTATTTCATCCTTGTGCCAAATTTATGAGTGAGGAACCCCTATATCGTTCCAAGGGTTGATCCCCCTCAAAGATCAAAATCTATAGAGCTCCATCTGGTGTTCTTCATCCACACGCCTTCCTTTGCTGCTTTTGTTGTAGCAATGTATTCTGTCTCTATTGTCGAGTCAGCAGTTGTATCTTGCATAGAACTCTTCAAGCTTACTGCTCCTCCATTCAAGGTGAAAACAAATCCTGAATTCGACTTGCTATGATCAATGTCAGACTGAAAACTCGAATCCATGTAGCCCTCAACTTGAAGGCTACCTTCTCCATATATCAGTAAAAGATCCTTAGTGCTTCTAAGTACTTAATGATACACTTTACTGCCTTCCAGTGTTCTAAACCTGGATCTACCTGATACCTGTTGGTGACACTCAGAGCATGTACTATATCAGGCTTGGTACATAGCATCACATACATGATAGACCCTATCGCTGAGACATAAGGTATCTTATCCATGTCTGCCCTTTCTTCATGAGTCTTTCGGGACATACTCTTAGAAAGTGATATTTCATGTCTTATCGGTATGAGACCTTTCTTGGAATTCTCCATGTCAAACCTTTTGATAATGGAGTCTATGTACCTAGACGGGACAAGCCAAGCATCCTTGTGGATCTATCTCTATAGATCCAGATCACCAAAATATAGGATGCTTCCCCTAAGTCTTTCATGGAGAAGTTTCTGGATAGCCAAGCCTTTACTGTGGAGAGCATTTCTACATCATTCCCAATGATTAGAATGTCATCCATATATAGCACCAAGAAGGTGATAGCACTTTCACTTATCTTTTTGTACACACAAGGCTCATCTTCGTTCTTAACGAAGTCATAAGATCTGATCACCTCATCAAATCTTATGTTCCAACTTTGGAAGGCTTGCTTCAATCCATAAATGGATCTAAGCAACCTGCACACTTTATCTGGACTCTCTTTGGATACGAATCTCTCTGGTTATATCATATACACCTCCTCCTCGAGGTTGTCATTGAGGAATATCGTTTTGATATCTATCTACTAGATCTCAGAGTCATAGTGTGCTACAATGGCCAAAATAATTCTAATAAATTTAAGCATGACTATAGGTGAAAAGGTTTCGTCATAGTCAACTCCTTGTCTTTGACGATATCCTTTAGCTACCAACCTTGCTTTATAGGTCTCTACCTTCCCATCCACTCCGAACTTCTTCTTGAAGATCCATTTGTAGCCGATGGGTACAACACCCTCAGGTGCATCCACAAGGTTCCAAACCTTGTTAGAGTACATGGAATCCATCTCAGAATTCATGGCTTCTTGCCACTTCCCAGACTCTATACTCATAATAGCCTCCTCATAGGTTTGAGGATCAGCATCCTGAGAGTCATCTCCACTGATATGTCCCACATATCTTTCAGGACGGTGAGATACTCTACTAGACCTATGTAAAATTAGAATTTATATGTTAGGTACCTGAACAAACTCGGGCTCTGGAATGATGCTTGAGCTAGGTTCTCCAACCTCGTTTAATTCTATCTCACTCCCATTATTTCCACCAAGAATGTGTTTCTTCTCAAGGAACACAGCTCTCTTGGCAACAAAGACCTTTTGGTCCTCGGGATGATAGAAATAATACACACAAGTTTCCTTTGGGTATCCCACGAATGTGCACCATTCTGTCTTTTATTCCAACTTATCGAGGTTGTGTCTTCTAACGTGGGCAGGACAGCCCCAAATCTTATCAATCTTAAGATCGAGCTTCTTTCCTTTTCATATCTCATATGGTGTAGACACTACCAACTTTGATGGAACTCTTTCAGAATGTAAGCTGTAGTCTCTAGGGCATACCCCCAGAATGAGACGGGTAGGTCAGCGAAACTCATCATGGACCGCACTATGTCTAACAGCGTGCGATTCCTCCTTTCTGATACACCATTGAGCTAAGGTGTATAAGGAGGTGTCCATTGGAATCGAATCTCATTGTCCCTGATGAAATGAGTGAACTCCATACTCAAGTACTCTCCTCCTCGATCTGATCGAAGAGTCTTAGACTCTTTCCAATTTGGTTCTTTACCTCATTCTTATATTCCCTAAATTTCTTAAAAGTCTCAGATTTGTACTTCATTAAGTACACGTGTCCATACCTAAAGAAATCATTAGCGAATGTAATGAAGTATGAGTAACCACATATTGCCTGAGTCGATATGAGACCACATACATCACCATATATGAGTTCCAATAACTCGGTGGCTCTCTCTCCAGTTCCACTAAAAAGGAGAGTTGGTCATCTTCCCACGAAGGCAAGGTTCACAAGTTGCATATGACTCATAGTCAAATGGATCTAAGTATCAATCTTTCAGCAAATTTTGAATCCTTCCCTTATGTATATGACCTAGCCTATAAAGCCATAGGTTTGCATTATTCACCTCATCTCTTTTCCTTTTAGACATATTTATATTTATGATGTGTGGAGAAATGTCTAACACATATAAGCCATTTACAAGGGTCCCTCTAGTGATGATCTCATCCATAATTATTGAACAAATATTATTCTCATAAACTAATTTATATCCACTAATTATCAAACAAGAGATAGATATAATATTTTTGATAATAGAGATAACAAAATAGCTCCACTAGGCAGATGTAGGGTGACATCCCCAACGGCTACTGCAGCAACTCTTGCTCCATTACCCATCTTGAAGTCCATCTTGCCTCTAGCTAGTCTCCTAGGTCTTGCCAGAACTTACAACGAATTACAGATATGATAAACACTCTCGGTATCCAATACCCATGTGTTATCATGAAAATCTGACAAGTGAAGACTGATCATGAATATATATAAAGCTTCTCTAAGCTTTTATTTCGCCTTATCTACAAGGGAGTCCTTACTGTTCCTCTTCCAATGCCCATCTTGGCCGTAGTGGAAAAACTGTCATTTGTCCTTTGTCGGGTCTCTCTTTGTCTTACCTGGTCTTTCTTTGCCCTTGCCCTTCTTAAGGATCTTCCCGACCTTCCTTTTCTTTTTGGTCTCACCAATATAGATTCTCCTTCTTGATGACACTCTCAGCTTCCCTCAACATATTGAGGAGCTTAGGGAGAGTCACCTCAAACTTGTTCATATTAAAGTTAATAATGAACTATGAAAAGGAATTCGGTAGGGACTGATAAGATCAATACATAGGTTATCCTCTAGGACTATCTATACTTCACAAAGCGAGCGATCTCATCCTTGCTTATCATTTCCTCCAGCGTGGGCACAATTATGTTAAGGATATAGACAGGGCCAAGCAACGACGGTAAAGACAAGCGTACCCAGCGGTAAAGACAGGGCCAAGCAAGAATTGTGCCCACGTACCTAAAAAGAAAAGAAAGAATATAGACAGGGCCAAGCAACGACGGTAAAGACAAGCATACCCGACGATCGACAAGTGAATTAGAGGTAGGAGGGCAGGTTTGATTCATGGACTGATGCTTATAAGTCGTAGCTAGAATTCCTTGTTGGCAAAGTAAGTCCTATAAGTAATAGTTGATTTCTTTATTAAAGTATAAAGTATTGAAGTTGGCAGCTCTACTCTTATGGTTAATGGTATCAATACAATAGCACATGGGTAGTCTCAATACTGGGGCACATAGATAGCCTGCCTAGCATGGGTAGCCTAGACAATAGCATAGGTAGCAATGAACTTTATCTAATAGAGATGTGACTTAACGAATAGATATGTTATTTGACTTAACTAACACCGGAGCAACTGATCGCTAGTTCAAGAGAAAAAGAACTTGCTCTTAGTCTAATTCCCTTACGAAAGATAGAAAAGAGAATATTAATATGATAGAACATATTCTACTAGGTGTGTTTGTTACTAGGGTGCTAATCCCTTTACTTCTATTCTACAAGTACTTTATTTGAGTGTAAGCGGTGATGACTTGGACCACATAAAGAAAGGTTTTGACTGTAAACCAAACTCTAATTTATGGATTTAAGGTGTTGGCGCAAGGGAAGGAACGAACCAGAAAGATGTTAGGCTCTTAAGGCCCTTAATGCTTTGACTGGACCACGACCACTACAAGGGCTTTCACTCACGTCAATAACTCCACGCTACTGATTGACTTAGTGCTGAAAAAGCAAGCCTATAATCAGCAAAAGGCAATAAGTATCATTTCTAGCACAGAGAGAGTATAGGTCGACAGGACTTTCAACCGAAACTCTACTTGAGAAACTGCTTGCAACATTTAACCTATCTCTTGCTTGCGCATCTCATATGTAATAGGAATGTCACAGATCATTTAGGAATATAACATATCATTGTCAAGTCAAACAAATAATTCATCAAATAATTCATTTAATCTCATGTATCAAAAGAAAGAGAAAAGTAAGCTAACACACCCACTCAAGTAACCTTAGCGCAACTGCTTGCTGATTGTGAAGAGAGTGCACTACCACTACCCACTAATGGATTCTAGTAAATAAAAGATATAACGTAAATTAAATAACATGCAGATTTTATAAAAAATACAAATTAAGATATGGACTTCTATCTTAATGTACTCCCACTATTTTCTTAGCAAATCATGCGACACCCTCGACACGTAAGACGAAAGTCTCCGGCAGACTCCTAGTGGGGATCGGGATCCAATTGGCGTCTTAGTGCAATCTCGAGGGACTCAACCAATCACTATTGGGAAACCTTAGCGATAGCATCACATGCGCAGCGAAAATCAAAACAAAATACTGGTTTCCCACGTAGATCAAATCGTTGTGCAAAAGATTGGGATTGCGAGAAAAATATAAAAATTGATAAAACCGTGATGTTTGAGAGATTGATTTTACCTATGGAGATCGTATATCCCAATATTCCAGATCCGGATAGAGAAGATGAAGGAGGTCAAGCGTCCTCCTCTCTAGCGGTATCCATACGATGGATCTCTACAGCGAATCACCTCCAATCGGATCTTGCAACTCTTGCATAGAGGGAGGGAGGAGAATAGGAGGTGGTGGCAAAGCTGCAGCCTATCAACCATGAGTCTCCCCTCCTATTTATAGAGAGCCACAAAAAAACCCTAGGGCTCCTCCCTTATTGGGTATTGGATCTCCATCCAATTACTGGATCTCTATCCCTTGCATTATTGGATCTCTATCCAATAATCTCCTTAGGCCTCTAATTGGGCCTTAATCAAGGAGCCCATCAACATAGAGTCTCATCTAATGAGAATAGGGGCTAATTGGATCTTCATTCAATCCTCTATTTACTAAAGCATCCACCATATGTGTGTGACCATCTAGGCCTGATACCGAGCTGGCCGTGAGTAACTCCCATCAGAACTACTTTTGATATAGTGAATTATTATCCCCATAATAATTTACTCGACTCATCGACTATGGACGTACTAGGCCACAATGCCATAGTCCCCAAACGGTACAGGGGGATCGAATCCGTCAGACCTGTCTGTCCATAGTTACCATGTGTCTTTAATCTCTCATCCAACTAATATCCCAGAGAGGACATGGTACTATTATATCACATATTGAATCAGTTTGTCTTGCTCTAATCGGATTCTACCGGAGAACTCCTTCTCTCTCAATCTAAATAACCCTGGCTAAGGATTTGTCTAAGTAAGCACATATGAGATATTCTTCTCATGATACCGAGAGTGGATGATCCTCTATTGACACTCCATTACTTTCGTAAGGTTGGCTACCGATCCCGATAACCAGTTGTACCAGATCTGAAACTTTTCAAACCTATAAGTCTGGCGTCAAAGAAAGGAGTACTCATACAAGGCATCCTTGGTGTCTCAAGTCTATGGACGAGATACACAACTGGGACTATGGAATCATTGTCTGGCATTAGGTATCATTAACCATACAGCATTCCATAAGTGGATCAATTAGTGAACTCATTCTCCAATGAGCACCTGTACTATATCCTTAGTGTCTCCACACAAGTGGCATGAGACCAACCGCCTCCATCATATGGACGGGTGTATAGTACACCGATATGTCCGATTATCTCAATGTCTCTCTCGAGTAACCTATAACTGAGATTATTTAGGATATGTGTTTAAAGGTTAATCGATCTTATTATCGTGATCTCATCATGATCTGATTCTCATTGCACAGAACCAAAGACATCACAATATATATGCAACAAATAATATAATGTGAAAATATATGCCAATATTAATCATAAGCAAAAAGATTACGCAGCGTGTCATATGTGCAATCACTCACGTGATTGGCTTGCATGCACCTATAACCATCATATACATTAGTGAAGGATTCAAAAGTTTTTAAAAGATTAATACTTAGATCCATTTGACTATGAGTCATATGCAACTTGCGAACCTTGCCTTCGTGGGAAGATGACCAACTCTCATTTTAGTAGAACTAGAGAGAGAGCCACTTAGTTATTGGAACTCGTACATAGTGATGTATTGATAGGACTCTAGCAGGGTTGAGTCATAATCACTTAGAATTAATCAATAAGAACCCTGTGAGATTGTAATAAAACCTCACCTAGTCACTTCTATCCTATAAAGAAGTGTGGCTAGGGTTTATTTTGGGGCCTTAGGGCTTAGTGGCCGCCATCCCCTTTACTGGGCTAGTCGGCTAGGGTTTCCCCCTGCTTAGGTCGGCTACAAAGCCAACCTAGCAGCCACCTATTCCCTCTAAGGCAGGTAGGCTATAGAAGGGGCAAAAGGGTAATTTTAGTTAGGCAAGCACCCCATGGGCTAGGGTTTGTAACCCTATATAATGATGTAGTCGCCCCCTCTCTTTTATCAAGTAATTATCAATTTTATTTCAGCCTTGTGCTGAATCTAGGAGGGAGGAACCCCTACATCGTTCCAAGGGTTGATCCCCCTCAATGTTCAAAATCTATATAGCTCATTCTGAGGTTCCATCATCTGGTATTAGAGCCACGTTCCTGCTGCTCTATAGCCATCTCAGCTGCCTCCACCTTCCCAAGCAATTCCCATAATTGCTTTTGACGTCACCTCCATCGTCGCCTACCAAGTCGCAGATCCATCAATCTGCTGCTGTCCCTTGCATCAACAACATAAATCTGGTAAAAAATCTAAAGCCCATGCCTTTGCTACTGCTATTCCTTTATCTTATACATGGGTGAAGATTTTCCAAAAGTTTTCTTGCTGTAAAATTTTACTGTCGTAAACGTTATCATAATTACGAAGGTGAAACATGGAGAGACTTCAGATCGGTGAGATGATCCTCAAGAGAATGGACACATCACCTCTGATCCCAAAAAACCATGCATGAAGGTTGACTTCCCAAGATGGAAAGAAGGAGACCCGATCGGATGGATCCCGCGCGTAGAGCGCTATTTTCGGTTCTACCAACCCGCCGGGTGGAGATTGCTGCTATACACCTCGAGGGAGATGCTATTCAGTGGTTCAATTAGTTTGAACACACCCATGGAGGACTCTCTTGGTAGTGATTCAAGGAAGGACTACTAAATCGCTTTGGAGCAACCAATTTCGACAACATCGACGGACAATTGGCAAAGATTCATCAAACCTCTACAATATAAGAATACCAAACAAGGTTTGAACGTTTATCTAACCAAACTGAGAATTGGTCTGAGAAATAACTTTTAGATACTTTTATTGAGGGCCTAAAGCCGGAGATCCAAGGAGAAGTAAAGGCGCGACAATCGTACACACTTACGGCGGTGATTCCCTTCACGTATATCTAGGAAGAACGATTGAACCACGTGGTACGAAGGACAAGTGTCACTCCCAGACTAGCCATGCCGAGGCCTACTACCTCCTCTACTACCATCCAAGCCTCTGCACCAAAAAAGTTGACAAGCGATGAGCTTCGTGAACGATCGGCCAAGGGGTTGTGTTGGCATTACGACGAACCATGGAGCCGCAAAGATCGCTGCAAAAAGGGCTAGCTCCTTGTGATTGAATTAGCGGAGGATGAGGACAATGAAACATCTAAAGAAGCCCTTGAACCTGAAGAAGAAACCATAGAGGAAGAGTCCCAACCGGTCAACTACGCAGTGCACGCATTGGCCGGCTACTCCAACCCGCAGACGATGAAAGTTGGAGGACTTCTAAAACAGCAACCCATCACCATTCTCATTGACACGGGCAGCACAAATAACTTCCTCAATGGTAAGGTTGCTGCATGTTTGGCGCTTCAAATCAAAAGTTGCAACAAGTTTGATGTAAAGGTCACCGACGATCGAATCTTCAATTGCGACCAACGGTGCCCGCGCGTGAAACTACTCCTCCAAGACCAAGAAGTGGTAGCTAATTTCTTCCTCCTACCCATCGATGATTATGAAGCTATACTCAGGATTGAATGGCTCACAACACTAGGTGATATCTCCTAGAATTTTTCTAAATTAATCATAAACTTTTATTGCAAAGGGGGACAGGTCACGTTACGAGGCAAGCGCGGGAGCCAAATTTCCACTGTTTCGTCGCAATGAATGGAGAAAGTTTTACACAAAGCACATGGTGGATTTTTTATGCATATCCAGCAGCCATCTATCGGGAGAATATACAAAATTCAGATCCTAAGCTTGCCCGCTTACTGGATGAATTCGCAGATATTTTCACGAAGCCGCGCGAGCTGCCCCCTAACCGATCGCATGACCACCGTATTCCTATTCTGTCGAGCAAATCTCCAGTAAATTTGCATCATACCACTACCCTCATTTGTAGAAGGATGAGATCAAGAACATCGTCAAAGAGATGCATGACACCAGGGTGATTTAACAGAGTTGCTGCCCTTATTCTTCACCGGTGCGCAAGGATGGTACATGGCGAATGTGCATTGATTATCGGGCCTTGAACATTATCACCGTTAAGGATAAATATCCTATACCAATTGTAGATGAGCTCTTGGATGAATTAAAAGGAGCTCGAGTCTTCACTAAATTGGATCTCCATTCCGGTTATCATCAGATTCGGGTATGCACTGAAGATGTTCCGAAAACTACATTTTGCATGCATAACGACCACTATGAGATTCTGGTAATGCCTTTCGGACTTACGAATGCTCCTTCTACTTTCCTAAGACTGATGAATGATATCTTCCAGAGTTTTCTATGTAAGTTCATATTAGTGTTATTTTATGATATTCTCATTTATAGCCCTACGCTTGATATAGATTTTCAGCACTTACGAACTATTCTAATGATTCTTTGGGAGAATACTCTTTATGTTAAACAGTCAAAGTGCAGCTTCTTACAGTGTAAATTGGAGTATCTTGGGCACATTATATTCGAGGATGGAGTGGCGGTGGACACGACGAAGGTCGAGGCAATGCAAGGATGGCCGAAACATACGAACGTAAAATCGCTGCGCAGCTTCATTGGACTCACGAGCTACTACCATAAATTTGTGAAAGATTATGAAAAGATTAGTGCCCTGCTCACATCCCTATTAAAGAAAGACTTCTTCTTGTGGTCAGAACAAGCTTCTACAGCCTTAGAACGACTCAAGACTGCCATGACGACGATGCTGGTCCTAACATTGTATGATTTCAGTCACACTTTTGTCATTGAGGCCAACGCGTCAGGTGTTAGAATTGGAGCTATTCTTATGCAATATGGTCAACTCCTAATTTACACCAAGGCTTCCCCCACAATCCACATGAGGTTTTTACAACAGATACTAATTACTACCAAATTTAAAATATGGTTGGATATAGGTCCATGGCACGAAATAGGAGTAAAACTAGAAGAATTGTAATTCATGCTCACGCCAGATTGGGCTCTCAATATCTTGAACTATATACTAGAGGGCAGTCACCATTCCAGAAGAAAGATTGGCTATCACTAAAGACTAACCATATGGGAGCACATGCAAAGAAGAAACAACCTCGCGACAAACTTCAGAATGGATAAAAAATTGATGATCGAGTTTTTCTACACCTCCAGCCCGATCAGCAGGAAACTCGAGCCTTAATGAAGTGGTCTCCCTATTTCTTTGGGCCTTGCAAAATTGGGGATCACATTGGGGCCCTAACCTGGAGATCAGATTCGCGCACGAGATCAAGATTACAGTTGATCCGTCAGGTATCCCACCACAAATGGAAATTTAAAGAAGACGACTCAGCCCAAATCCTTCCAACTAACACCCTAGCTAATGAGGAGGCTAAAGTTCAGTTGATGATAGCATGTGAATCATATGAGGAGCTCATGGAACCTCAGCCTTAAGGACAAGGTTGATTTGAAGAGGGTGAGTTTGATAGGACTCTAGCAGGGTTGAGTCCTAATCACTTAGAATTAATCAATAACAACCCTGTGAAATTATAATAAAACCCCACATAGTCACTTCTATCTTATAAAGAAGTGTGGCTATGGTTTATTTTGGGGCCTTAAGGCTTAGTGGCCGTCGCCCCCTTTACTGGGCTAGTCGGCTAGGGTTTCCCCCTACTTAGGTTGGTTACAGAACTAACCTAAGTGATTGAAAAGAGTATTAAGACTCTTCGATCAGATCGAGAAGGAGAGTACTTGAGTATGGAATTCACTCATTTCCTAAGGGACAATGGAATTCTATCTCAATGGATACCTCCTTATACACCTTAGCTCAATGGTGTATCAGAAAGGAGGAATCACACGCTGTTAGACATGATACGGTCCATGATGAGTTTTGCTGACCTACTCGTCTCATTCTGGCCCTAGAGACTGTAGCTTACCTTCTGCGCAGAATTCTATCAAAATCAGTAGTGTTTACACCATATGAGATATGGAAAGGAAGGAAGTCTGATCTTAAGATGGTTAAGATTTGTTTGTCCTACCCACGTTAGAAGACACAACCCCGACAGGTTGGAATCAAGGACAGAATTATGCACATTCGTGGGATACCCTAAGGAGACTTTGAGGTATTATTTCTATCATCCCGAGGATCGAAATGTCTTTGTTGCCAAGAGAGATATGTTCCTTAAACACATTCTTAGTGGAAACAGTAAGAGTGAGATAGAGTTGAGCGAGGTTGGAGAACGAATCATTCTAGAGTCCAAGTCTGTTTAGGTACCTAGCACATAAGTTCCAATTTTACGTAGGTCTAGCAGAGTATCTCGCTATCCTGAAAGATATGTGTGGCACATCAGTAGAGAGGACTCTTAGGATGTTGATCCTCAGACCTACGAGGAGGCTATTATGAGTATAGACTCCAGAAAGTGGCAAGAAGCCATGAATTCTGAGATGAATTTCATGTACTCTAACAAGGTTTGGTGGATGCACCTGAGGGTATTGTACCCATCGGGTGCAAGTGGATCTTCAAGAAGAAGACCGGAGTGGATGGAAAGGTGGAGACCTATAAGGCAAGGCTGGTAGCTAAAGGATATCGTCAAAGACAAGGAGTTGACTATGACGAAACCTTTTCACTTGTAGTCATTCTTAATTCCATTAGAATTCTTTTGGCTATTGTAGCACACTGTGACTATGAGACCTGGTAGATGGATGTGAAAATGATATTCCTCAATGGCAACCTTGAGGAGGATGTGTATATGATACAGCTAGAGGGATTTGTATATAGAGAGAGTCCATATAAAGTGTGCAGGTTGCTTAGATCTATTTATGGATTGAAACAAGCTTCTTGAAGTTGGAACATAAGATTTGATGAGGCAATCATATCTTATGACTTCGTTAAGAATGAAGGTGAGCCTTGTGTGTACATGAAGGTAAGTGAGAGCGTTATCACCTTCTTGATGTTGTATGTGGATGATATCCTAATCATTGAGAATAATATAGGAATGCTCTCCATAGTAAAGGCTTGGCTATCCATAAACTTCTACATGAAAGACTTAGGAGAAGCATCATACATTTTGGGGATCTAGATCTATAGAGATAGATCCAAGAGGATGCTTGGCTTATCTCAGTCTAGGTACATAGACTCCATTATCAAAAGGTTTGAAATGAAGAATTCTAAGAGAGGTCTCATACCGATGAGACATGAATATCACTTTCTAGCAGTATATCCCCAAGGACTTTTGAAGAAAGGGCAGACATGGATATGATATACCCTATGTCTCAGCGATAAAGTCTATCATGTATGCTACGCTATGTACCAGGCCTGATATAGCACATGCTTTGAGTGTCACGAGCATGTATCATCTTTTACTGGTATATGGAGGAGATAGCCTCCAGGTTGAGGGCTACATAAACTCAAGTTTTCAGTTCGACATTGATGATAATATGTCAAACTCGGGGTATGCTTTTACCCTGATAGGAAGAGCAGAGCTGGAAGAGTTCCAAGCAAGATACTACTGCTGACTCAACCACAGAGGCGGAAGACATTGCTGCAGCAGAAGCAGCAAAGGAAAGGGTGTGGATAAAGAAGTTCATCAGAGATTTGGGAGTCATACCAAGTAGTGTGGAGATGATTCCCATATACTGCAACATCAATAGGGTGATAGCTCTAGTAAGGGAACCTAGGTCTCATCAGAATTGTTTTGAGGAGGTTTCATCTGATTAAAGAGATCATAGCCCGTAAAGATATAGCAATGGAGAGAGTTCCATATGAATATAACATTGTAGATCTACTAACAAACCCGCTTGCTCAGATTGTATCTGAGCGTTACAGGGGTCTGATGGGGAATAGAAACATAAGTGATTAGCTTTAGGTCAAGTTGGAGATTGCTGGTTACAGGTGCCCTGTAAGCCAATCACATGAGTGATGGCACATGTGACACGCTACACGATCTTTTTGCTTATGTTATTATTCGCTTATTCTCACATTATGTTATTGATAGAACCCTAGTGGATTCTAAGCTTGGAGGTGATCTCTATAGGGGATCAGCCTCCTTGGAACTCTATGGGGGTTCCCCTCCTCTAAAGTGGTGCTAAATGACTGTATAAAAGACTCTTTAATTCATGATAAAAAGTGGAGGATTACAAGGTTATTTATAGACCTTCTAACCCTAATTCCTAAGAGGACTCCTACTTCAAGACTCCTACCCTCAACCAACTCCTAAAGCAACTTCTAATGTAACTCTAAGTCCAACCACCAACCGGTCCATCTAGGAGTGGCCGATTGCTTTATTGTTTTCTAATCCTATTCTAATTTAATCTCTCATCAACCAACTACTCTTTAACTAGAATAAGGGGTGGTTAATTAAGGTAACATGCATCTTACTCTCCCCTCAAATATTTTTCTCAACTAATCCTAACCAAGTCGACCTCCTTATTTTCCTTTATTAGGGGTTGGTTAGATACGATTTACATGAATACCCCTTATATTTTACATGATTGCCCTTTTTCATGAAACTAAATTAGGACTACCCTAGTGAGAGTCCTAACAGAACTAAATTAGGACTCTTCAAATCAGCCTTGTCCTCAAGGCCGAGGCTCCATGAACTTTAGATTTCGATCTTCTCCTTGAAGATTTCTTGTGGTATCTATAGCAGGCGCACTATGGTCCGACGGTCCAGCATTATCTTGTATCTCTCCATCAGGTGTAGTAGTATTTGGACGGTGGTGCATCATGATCCTACGATCCCATGCGATCGTCAGCTAAACTTGAACCTCCTCATCAGTTGGGATGTCAGGTGGATGGATCTGGGTTGAGTTGTCCTTTCTAAACTTTCATTTACGGTGAGATACTTGGAGGATCAATTGTATTTTTAAATTGATGTACTGATATGATCCATAAGTCATGACTCTATTATAATCCCCAATTTTGCAAGGGCCAAAGTAGCAGGAGGACCACTTTCTTGAGGCTTGAATTTTCTGCTCGTAGGGTGGAGATGAAGGGAAACTTGATATTCAACAGCAAACTTTCTTCTGCTCCGGTATTTATCGGGTGGTTGTTTCTTTCTTGCATGAGCTACCACTTGGTTGTTCTTTAATAGTAACTAAGCATTCTTTTGGAATAATTACTGCCCTTTGATAAGGCTTCTGGTGGTGTGAGCCCATTCTGAGTCCAAAGAGGTTAGGAGCTATAATTTTACTGAGCCTATTTTCATCTCTCTTTTGTGCTGTTGACCTGTATCATGCTAAACTTCAAATTAAGTAGCAATTAGTATCCCTTTATAGATCAAAAGCATCGTGTGAAATGTAGGGAGAGCCTTGGTGTATATTAGGAGTCGGTCATCTTGCATGAGGGTGGTGCCGATCTCAACTCATGTTTTGTCTGCTCCAATTTCAAACACCTCATCTCGATCTGGTAATGCTAAGACCGATATAGATGGCATCATGGCTGTGAAGGCCCCATAGATGATGGACGCGTGGATACCTTCCTCCTGCTCCTTTATAATTTTGATCTCCATCCAATCATAGATTACATGCTGGTATTATTGCTGGAGGGACCTAATCTTCTTACGATCATCAATAGGGAAAACTTCAAACAATATAGTCTGCTCTTAGGAGAGGTAGTGGAAGTAGCCCGAGATCTGGGAATGCTGCATCAAAAGCCATAGTTGGTTTAGCTAGATGTAGCACTTCAGGAAGAGCTTATCCCTGCAGACAAAGAGGCAAAGCTTTTAGAGATAAAGTGTCATTGCAAGGGAATGTCGTGGCAGAATGATCTGTCTCTTGTGTCTCTTGGATAATCCTTTTAGCTTCGAGTCTCTGAGGATGTGGTCAACAATAGAGCCGAATATGTGCTGGTGGTTCCTCCTATAAGATTAGCATACAGAGGTCGTGCAGTATAGTAGGATAAAATCAGCTCGGTTCGGTGGAGGAAGCAAACTTCTCAACGCGTTGTGTCTTTTCTTCGCTCCGATATTTCTTGTGTAAGGTCATCTGCTTTACTTTGACATTCATAAGGTCATTGGGGCTCCTGGTCTTGATAAGGATGGTGACCGACTGTTGCTTAAGAGATTCTTCAACTTTCAATGCTTGCGGACTTACATGGCCGGCTAGAGTGTATGTCATGCAATCGGCCGACTGTGGGTCCTCCTTCGTGTTCTCTTCCTCAGGTTCAAGGTCGTCTTCTTCAGATTCTTCTATAGGTTCTATCATGGAAAACTTCACTTTTTTGTAGTGACGGTTGTAGCTCCAAAGTTCATTGCAATACCAACAAAGGCCCTTCGTCGATCTATCACGAAGTTCTTCTCTCGTCAATTTCTTTGGCAGCGAAACATGACTTGGAGTAGGGGGTGCTGAAGGTTTATAAGTTACTGGTCTAGGAATAGTTCTCATCTTTCGAGCATCTTGGTACAGTCATTCATCTTTGATTCGGGTGAAAGAGATTGCAACGTGGGGGGCTATCTCACTTTAACCTCTCCCTTAATTTCTAGCTTGAGTCCTTCGATGAACATCCCTAATAATTCTTTGTCAGACCAATCACGAGCAAAGTAAGATAATTCCTCAAACCTAGTCTGGCATTCTTGGATTGTAAAGGTTTGTCGAATCTTGGCAAGTTGTTCGTTTATATTCTCGTACTTGGTTGGCCCAAAGCGGTTCAGCAGCGCATACTTGAATTGTATCCACGTTGGAGTTGTTGGGAAACCTCAGCGGGTGCATCATATGCGCAGCAGAAATTAAAACAAAAACTAGTTTCCCACACCGATCAAATCGTCGTGCAAAAGATTGGGGTCGCGAGAAAAATTGCAAAAACCAAAAAATCACGATGTGTGAGAGATTGATTTTACATAGGAAGATCGTATATCCTTGTATTCCAGATCCAAATGGAGAAGATGAAGGAGGTCAAGCGTCCTCCTCTCTAGTAGTATCTACACGATAGATCTCTGCAACGAAACTCCTCCAATCTGATCTCGCAACTCTTGCCCAGAGGGAGGGAGGAGAATAGGATGTGGTGGCTAAAGCTGCAGCCTACCAACCATAAGTCTCCCCTCCTATTTATAGAGAGCCACAAAAAAACCTTAGGGCTCCTTCCTTAGTGGGTATTGGATCTCCATCCAAGTACCCACTAACCTTGTATTATTGGATTTCTATCCAATAATCTTCTTAGGCCTCTAATTGGGCCTTAATCAAGGAGCCCATAAGCATAGGATATCTAATGAGAATAAGGGATAATTCGATCTCCATCCAATCCTGTATTCGCTGAAGCATCCACCATATGTGTGTGACCCTCTAGGCCCAATACCGAGCTGGTCGTGAGTCACTCCCATCAGAACTCCTTCTAATATAGTGAATTATTATGCCCATAATAATTCATTCGACTCATCGACTATGGATGTACTAGGCCACTACGCCATATTCCCTAAACGATACAGGAGGATCAAATCCATCGGTCCTATCTGTCCACAGTTACCGTGTATCTTTAATCCATCATCCAATTAATATCCCAGAGATTGTATATTATACATGGTACTATTAGGTCACATACAGAATCCGTCATTGTCTCGCTCTAATCGGATCTTTCTTTCTCTCTCAATCCGAATGACCCTGTCCAGGGATTTGTCTGAGCAAGCATATATGAGATATTCCTCTCGTGATACTGAGAGTGGATCCTCTATTGACATTCAATTATCTTCGTAAGGTTGGCTACCAATCCTGATAACTAGCTGTACCAGATCTGGAATTTTCTAAACCTGTAAGTCTGGCGTCAAAGAAAGGAGTACTCATACAAGACATCCTTGATGTCTCTATTAGAACCCTTGTAGCTTCTAAGCTTGGGGTGATCTCTATAGGGGATCGGCCTCCTTGGAACTCTATAGGGGTTCCTCCCTCCTTGGTACTCAAGCCATTGACTAAAGAAGGATTGATCTATTCATGATAAAAAGTGGATGATTACAAGGCTATTCATAGGCCTTCAATCCCTAATTCCTAAGAGGACTCCTACTTTAAGACTCCTACCCTCACTCAACCAACTCCTAAAGCAACTTCTAATGCAATTCTAAGTCCAACCGGTCCTTCTAGGGGTGGCCGGTTGCTTTATTATTTCCTAATCCTATTCTAATTTAACCCCTCCTCAAGCAACCCCTCTTTAACTAGGATAAGGGGTGATTAATTAAGGTAACATACATCTTACTCTCCTCTCAAATATCTTCCTCAACTAATCCTATCCTAGCCAGCCTCTTTACTTCCCATGATAGGGGTCGACTAGATAGGATTTACATGAATACCCCTTAGATTTTACATGATTATCCTCTTATATGAAACTAAATTAGGACTCCCCTCGCTAGAGTCCTAACAGACACGCCCTCTTCAAATCAGCCTTGTCCTCAAGGCTGAGGCTCCATGAACTTTGGGTCTCGATCTGCAATTCTCCTTAAAGCTTCCTTGTGGTATCTACGGTAGGCGCACTGTGGTCCGACGGTCCAGCATTATCTTATATCTCTCCATCAGGGATAGTTTGGACGGTAGTGCATCACCATCCTATGATCCCATGCGATCATTAGCTGAACTTGAACCTCCTCATCAGTTAGGACGTCAAGTGGATGGATCTAAGATTTGTCATCCTTTCTAAACTTTCATTTGACGTGAGATACTTGGAGGATCAATTATATTTTTAAATTGATGTACTGATCTGATCTTTAAGTCACGACTCCATTATGATCCCCAATTTTGCAAGGGCCAAAGTAGCATGGGGACCACTTCCTTGAGGCTTGAATTTTCTGCTGGTAGGGTGGAGATAAAGGAAAACTTGATCTTCAATACAAACTTTCTTTTGCTCCGGTATTTGTCGGGAGAATGTTTCTTTCTTGCATGGGCTGCAACTTGGTTATTCTTAAATAGTAATTGAGCCTTCTTTTGGAATAATTAATGCCCTTTGATAAGGTTTCTAGTGGTGTGAGCCCATTCTGAGTTCGAGGAGGGTAGGAGCTGTAATTTTACCGAGCATGTTTTCATCTCTCCATTGTACTGCTGACTTGTATCATGCCAGACTTCAAATTTAGTAGTAATTAGTATCCCTTTATATATCAGAAGCATCATGTGAAATATAGGGAGAGCCTCGGTGCATATTAGGAGTCGACCGTCTTGTATAAGAGTGGTGCTGATCCCAATTCCTGATATGTCTACTCCAATTGTGAACACATTACTACGTTCGGGTAATGCTAGCACTGATGTAGATGGCATAGTGACTGCGAGGATCCTGTAGATGGTGGATGTGTGGATGCCTTCCTTCTATTCCTTCAGAATTTTGATCTCCATCCAGTAAGATTTGGTGCCACAGAATCCATGTCGGTACTGTCGCTAGAGGGATTCAATCTTCTTGCAATCGTGGGCAATGGATCGGTGGTCATCTTCAGGGAAGACTTTGAGTATTATGGTCCGCTCCTTCGAGAAGTCATGGAAGTAGCCCAAGATCTGGGAGCACTGCTTCAGAAGCCATAGATTATTCGATTGGATGTGGTACTTTAGGAAGAGTTTATACCTGCAGACAAAGAGGCAAAACTTTTGGAGATAAAGTGTTATTGCAAGGGAAGGTCATGGCCGAATGATCTGTCTCCTGTATCTCCTGGATGATCCTTTTAGCTTCGGCCCTCTGAGAATGTGGACAATAATATGGCCGAATATTGGCTAGTAGTTCCTCCTGCAAGATCAGCATATGAAGATTGTATAGCCTGGTAGGAAGTAGTCGGCTCAATTCGATGGAGGCGCCTGCAATTTCAGCAAGCTTCTACAAGCACTGTGTCGAGATCGTCATTACTTTGCTTCCATGTTTCTTGCATACTTGTTCTCCCTTGCTATTCATAAGATTGTTGGTGAGGATGGTGACAAGTTACCGCTTAAAGGATTCTTCAACTTTTATTGCTTACGGGTTTACATGGCCGGCTAGAGTGTGAGTCATGCAATCGATCGGTTGCGGGTCCTCCTTAGGTTCAAGGTCATCTTCTTTAGATTCTTCTATAGGATCTACCATGGAAAGCTTTCCTTTTTTACAGTGATGGTTGCGGCTCCAAAGTTCATTGCAATGCCAACAAAGGACCTTTGCCGATCTATTGCGAAGTTCTTCTCTTGTCAATTTCTTTGGTAGCGAAGAACGACTGGGAGCATGGGGTGCCAAAGGTTTATATGTTGCTGGTATAGGACTAGTTTTCATCCTTCGAGCATCTTGGTTCGACCGTTCCTCTTGGATTCAGGAGAAAGATATTGTAACCTTCACGGTGGGGGCCTGTCGCGCTTTAACCTCTCCTTTAATTTCTAGTTTTAGTCCTTTGATGAACATCCATAATAATTTTCTATCATACCAATCATGAGGAAAGTAAGATAATTCCTTAAACCTAGTTTGGTATTCTTGGATCATGGAGGTTTGTCGGATCTTGGCAAGTTGTTCATTGATATTCTCGTACATGGTCGGCCCAAAGAGGTTCAACAGTGCATACTTGAATTATATCCACGTCAAAGCTCAATAGTTGTATTCAAGCAAATTGTACCATCGTATAGCATCTCCTTCAAGGTGGATGACAGTGGTGTCCACCATGGAATCCTCTGGTGTTTGGTGATGACGGAAGTAACGTTCGGCGCATAAAATCCATTCTGTCGGGTCTCCTTCTTCCCATCGAGGGAAGTCCTCCCTTATGCATGGCTGCCTCATATTAGTGGCTCATACTTCCTTTTTAAGAGGCCTCTCTAAACTTGCACTTTGCTAAAATTTTGTTGGGCTCGGAGATTGACCCAATCTGAATTCGACGAATAAAGCGCGCAATCTGTCCTCCACGCATGATTCAAACGCCTCCAACTTGGCATCGATTGAACCTTGAGATGCCATTGCGTGTGCCTCTAGATTTGAGATGTCAATATCCTTCTCCTATTGTTGGGTCAGTGATATGAAATGATTTGGTGGATTGATGGCCGAAAGAGGTGGTGGCTCAAAGGTAGATGACTGCAGTTTGGGGCTGAAAAGTTACTATTATTGGTTGCTGTTGGGGTAATGATTTAGGGCTATTGTAGTGGTTGTATAGAAGGTCTAACGGCTGAGGTTTAAGGTTAAAGGAATGGGTTATGATTGCTATTGATGACAACAACGGATTTAGTAGGAATTGGGTGTGGATGCAGCAAGCAGTACCGAAGGTAGTAAAGCAAAATTTTTTGACAAAGAGGGTGCTGTTGATGTTGCTATTTGGGGCTGTTGTAGAGGCTATAAGGGGGGTTTGATGATAGAGGCTTAGGGTTAGAATGATGGCTTAGGATTGCTGTTGATGGTAGTAATAAGTTTGGTAGGGATTGGTGGCCAAAAGGGTGATGGATCAAGGTTGCAGTTTAGGGTTGATAGCTTGCGGATTAGGTTACTGTTGGTGCTACGGTTTGAGGATGCTATGGAGGCTGCAAAGGTTTTTTGTGGCAGTGGTTTAAGGTTAGAAAGGAAGGTTTAGGGTTGTTGTTGGGGCAGTAACCAGTTTGGCAAGGTTCGGTGGCTGTGGAAGATAAGGTTTGGTGGAAGGTTCGGTGACTGTGGAAGATCGTTGTTTGGGCTAGCTATGGAAATCAAAAGAAGGCTATGATAGCTGCGTCTTAAGGCTATAGGGGTGCCCTAAAGATGACATGAGTGGAAGCAACAATTTTGGTAAGGATCAGATATGGGCGTAGCAAAAAACATCGAAAAGTAGTGCTGCAGAATTATGCGTCGATAGGCTGCGATAGTCGCTGTTTTGGGTTGCAGTTTTGGGTGCTGTTAGGGTAAGAAAAATAGGTTATGAGGGTTCCATCTTAAGGCTAAAGGGATGCCCTAAAGACGTCTTAGGTGGTGGCAGCAAGTTAGTTGGGTTTCGGTGGGTTAAGGAGAAGAAGAAAGACAAAGGTGCAGCAGCAGATTTTTCATCAAAAAAATTCCAGTAGTGAAGATGTAATTTTTTTTTAGAAATTCTCAATGAAAATTTGAGTGAAACTCAAAGGGAATCTACTAGTAAGGAAGAGATAATATAATAATTTCATGGAATGAAACGACAGCAAAAGGTTCGGAAAATCAAAGATTACGAGAAGGTGCTGCTGTAGAATTTTTTTTAGCGAAAGATTTCAGCAGTATAGACAAAAAATTTTCCAGCAGTGCATAATAAGGAATTGAGTAAAACTCAATGGGAATCCATTGGTAAGGGAAAGTTAATACTATCAAAAAATTTGTGAAAGATATCGGCAGCAAAAGTTTTGGCAAGATCGAGGAATACAAGGTATTGCAGCAGAATTTTTTCATCAAAAGATTTTAGTAGTATAGACAAGATTTTTTTTTAGTAGATCAAAACAAGGATTCAAGTAAAACTCAAATAGAATCTACTGTTAAGGGAAAGATAATGCTGACAAAAAATTTATGGAAAAAAATGACAGCAAAAGGTTCGACAAAATTGAAGATCACGAGAAGGTATTACAGTTGATTTTTATGTCTAAACTACATCAGTTTGGACGTAAAATATGAGCAGGTTATCATGATGATTTTTTGACGAAACCAAAGGAATATTTGAGGATAGGAAGTTATAAAGCCGTGGTCGAAATTTTGTAGAAATTTGATCAGTAAAAACGCAGCAGCAAATCAAACAGTAAGGGGTGTACGGCTGGAATTATGCGGTGTAACTTTCATCGTAAAGATGGAAACTTTACGATGAAAAGTTTATGCAGAAATATGAGAATATTTTTTTTGGGTTTTTGGATTAAGGATAACTAAATTGCAGCAGCAGTAAGGTAGAAAACCAGAATCTGTTGCAATCCACGGGGAGGTCAAAGGATGATCTGCGATAGTGGAGATGACGGCAGAGTTTAGAGACAATCTTCTAGCAATTGTGAGAATTGCTATGGAAGGCTATGGGGGGCTAATGGATGGTTGTGGAAGAGCAGCGAGACGCTAAGAAAGCTACTCTAATACCAAGTGTTAGAACCCTTACAGATTCTAAGCTTGGGGTGATCTCTATAGGGGATCGGCCTCCTTGGAACTCTATAGCGGTTCCTCCCTTCTTGGTACTCAAGCCATTGGCTAAAGAAGGATTCATCTATTCATGATAAAAAGTAGATGATTACAAGACTATTTAGTGGTCTTCAATACCTAATTCCTAAGAGAACTACTTCAACACTCCTACCCTCAACCAACTCCTAAAGCAACTTCTAATGCAACTCTAGGTCCAACCGGTCCATCTAGGGGTGGCCGGTTGCTTTATTGTTTCCTAATCCTACTCTAATTTAACCTCTCCTCAACCAACCCCTCTTTAACTAGGATAAGGGATGGTTACTTAAGGTAACATGCATATTACTCTCCCCTCAAATATCTTCCTCGACTAATCCTAATCTAGTCGGCCTCCTTACTTTCCTTAATAGGGGTCGGCTAGATAGGATTTATATGAATGCCCCTTAGATTTTACATGATTGTCCTCTTCTATGAAACTAAATTAGGACTCCCCTAGCCAGAGACCTAACAGTCTCAAGTCTAAGGACCAGATACACAATTGGGACTATGGCATCGCTGTCTGACATTAGGTATCATTAACCATACAACATTCCATAAGTGGATCAATCAGTGAACTCATTCTTCAATGAGCACCTGTACTATATCCTTAGTGTCTCCACACAAGTGGCTATGAGACCAGCCGCCTCCACCATATGGACGGGTATATAGTACATCGGTCTGTCTGGTTATCTCGATGTCCCTCTCGAGTAACATATGATCGGGATTAATTAGGATCTGTGTTTAAAGGTGAATCGATCTCATTATCGTGATCTCATCACGATCTGATTCTCATTGCACAGAACCAAGGACATCATCATATATATGCAACAGATAATATAATGTGAGAATATGCCAATATTAATCATAAGTAAAAAGATCACACGGCATGTCATACGAGCCATCACTCACGTGATTGACTTGAATGGCACTTGTAACCAGTAATCTCCCACATGACCAAAAGGCAATCACCTATGTGTCTGATCCCCATCAGACCCCTATGACGCTCAAATACAATCTGAGCCAGCGGCTCCGTCAGTGGATCTACAATGTTATATTCGGATGGAACTCTTTCCATTGCTATATCTTTTCGATCATTATCGCTCTAATCAGATGGAACCTCTTCAGAATAATTCTAATAAGACTTGGGTTCCCTTATTAGAGTTATCGCCCTGTCGCTATCACAATATATGGGAGTCAGCTCCACGCTGCTAGGTATGACTCTCAAATCTTTGATGAACTTCTTCATCCATACCTCTTCCTTTGCTGCTTCTGTTGCAGCAATGTATTCTGCCTCTATGGTCGAGTTAGTAGTAGTATATAGCTTGGAACTCTTCCAGCTTACTGCTCCTCCATTTAGGGTAAAAACATACCCTGAATTTGAATTGCTATCATCAATGTCAAACTGAAAACTCGAGTCCGTGTAGCCCTCAACCTGGAGGCTACCTCCTCCATATACCAGTAAAAGATCATTAGTCCTTCTCAAGTACTTAAGGATACATTTTACTGCCTTCCAGTGTTCTAAACCTGGATCTGCCTGATACCTGCTCGTGACACTCAGAGCATGTGCTATATCAGGCCTGGTACATAGCATCGCATACATGATAGACCCTATCACTGAGGCATAAGGTATATTATCTATGTTTGCCCTTTCTTCAAGAATATTTGGGGACATACTCCTAGAAAGTGATATTCTAGGTCTCATCGGTATGAGACATCTCTTGGAATTCTCCATGTCAAATATTTTGATAATGGAGTCTATGTACTTAGACTGAAACAAGCCAAGCATCCTCTTGGATCTATTTCTATAGATCCAGATCCCTAAAATATTGGATGCTTCCCCTAAGTCTTTCATGGAGAAGTTTCTGGATGCCAAGCCTTTACTGTGGAGAGCATTCCTACATCATTCCCAATGATTAGGATGTCATCCACATATAGCACCAAGAAGGTGATAATGCTCCCACTTACCTTCCTGTACACACAAGGCTCATCTTCGTTCTTAATGAAGTCATAAGATTTGATCACCTCATCAAATCTTATGTTCCAACATCAGGAAGCTTGCTTTAATCCATAAATGGATCTAAGCAACCTGCACACTTTATCTGGACTCTCTTTTGATACAAATCCCTCTGGTTATATCATATACACCTCCTCCTCGAGGTTGCCATTGAGAAATACTATTTTGACATCCATCTGCCAGATCTCATAGTCATAGTGTGCTGCAATGGTCAAAACAATTCTAATGGACTTAAGTATGGCTACAGGTAAAAAAGTTTCGTCATAGTCAATTCTTTGTCTTTGACGATATCCTTTAGCTACCAGCCTTGCTTTATAGGTCTCTACCTTTCCATCCACTCCAATCTTCTTCTTGAAGATCCATTTACAACCGATGGGTACAATACCCTCAGGTGCATCCACAAGGTTCCAAACCTTGTTAGAGTAAATAGAATCCATCTCAGAATTCATGACTTCTTGCCACTTCTCGGAGACTATACTCATAATAGCCTCCTCATAGGTCTGAGGATCAACATCCTGAGAGTCATCTCTACTGATATGTCCCACATATCTTTCAGGAGGGTGAGATACTCTACTTAGACTTATGCAAAGTTAGAACTTGTGTGTTAGGTACCTGAATAGACTCTAGCTCTAGAATGGTGCTTGAGCTAGGTTCTCCAACCTCGCTCAATTTATCTTCCTCCACTGTTTCCACCAAGAATGTGTTCCTTCTCAAGGAACATGACTCTCTTGACAACAAAGACCTTTCGGTCCTCGGGATGATAGAAATAATACCCACACATTTTCTTTGGGTATCCCACGAATATGCACCATTCTGTCATTGATTCCAACTTATCGGGGTTGTATCTTCTAACGTGGGTAAGACAACCCTAAATTTTAACAATCTTAAGATCAGGCTTCTTTCCTTTCCATATCTAATATGGTGTAGACACTACTAACTTTGATGGAACTCTGTTAAGAAGGTAAGCTGCGGTCTCTAGGGCATACCCTAGAATGAGACGGGTAGGTCAGCAAAACTCATCATGGACTGCACCATGTCTAACAGTGTGTGATTCCTCCTTTCTGATACACCATTGAGCTGAGGTGTACAAAGAGGTGTCCACTGGGATAAAATCTCATTGTCCCTGAGGAAATAGGTGAACTCTGTACTCAAGTACTCTCCTGCTTGATCTGATCGAAGAGTCTTAATATTCTTTCCAATTTGGTTCTCTACCTCATTCTTATATTCCCTGAATTTCTCAAAGGCCCCAGATTTATAATTCATTAAGTACACATGTCCATATCTAGAGAAATCATCAGTGAATGTAATGAAGTATGAGTAACCACCTATAGCTTGAGTCGACATGGGACCACATACATCACTATGTATGAGTTCCTATAACTCGGTGGCTCTCTCTCCGGTTCCACTAAAAGGAGAGTTGAATCTTCCCACGAAGGCAAGGTTCAAAGTTGTAAATGACTCATAGTCAAATGGATCGAAGTATCAATCTTTCAGTAACTTTTGAATCCTTCCCTCATGTATATGACCTAGCCTACAATGTCACGGTATGCATTATTCACCTCATCTCTTTTCATCTTAGACATATTTATATTCATGATATGTGGAGAAGTGTCTAACACATATAAGTCATTTATAAGGGTCCCTCTAGTGATGATCTCATCATCATAATTATTGAACAACTATTATTCTAGAAAACTAATTTATATCCACTAATTGTCAAACAAAAGATAGAAATAATATTGTTGATAATAGAGGAAAAAAAATAACATGCATCTAATGCAATAATAGCTCAACCAGGCAGATGTAGGATGACCTCTCCAACATTAACTGTAGCAACTCTTGCTCCATTGCCCATCTTGAGGTCCATCTCGCCTCTAGCCAATCTCTTAGGTCTTGCCAGAACCTGCAATGAATTACAGATATGATAAACACTCCCGGTATCCAATATCAATGTGTTTTTATGAAAATCTGACAAGTGAAGATTGATCATGAATATAACTGAAGCTTCTCCAAGCTTCTGTTTTGCCTTATCTACAAGGTAGTCCTTACAGTTCCTCTTCCAATGCCCATCTTGGCCATAGTGGAAGCACCGTCCTTTGTCCTTTGCCGGGTCTTTCTTGGCAACCTTTGCCTTACCCGATCTTTCTTTGCCCTTGCCCTTCTTAAGAGTCTTACTGGCCTTCCATTTTCTTTTTGCTCTATAGAGAACTGACTTCCCTTTCTTGATGGTACTCTCAGCTTCCCTCAACATATTGAGGAGCTCAGGTAGAGTCACCTTAAACTTGTTCATATTAAAGTTAATAATAAACTATGAAAAGGATTCTGGTAGGGATTGAAGTATAATATCAACATATATGTTATCATTTAGGACTATCTTTATACTTCACAAAGCGAGCGATCTCATCCTCGCTTGTCCTTTCCTTTGGCGTGGGAATAATCATATTAAAGACATATACAATTTTTTCTTTCGTGAGAATAATTCTCAAATTACGGAGCCTTTGGACCAATGAGGTAGTTGCCATCAAGTATACTGCATAGGGGTTTTGCAAGCGATAAACAAGATATAGTGTAAATAAATAATATGCAGACTTTACAAAAAATACTAATTAAGATATGAACTTCTATCTTGATGTACTCCCACTATTTTCCTAGTGAATCACGCGATACCCTCGACACGTGAGACGAAAGTCTCCGACAGACTCATAGTGGGGATCGGGATCCAATTGGCGTCTTAGTCCAACATCGAGGGACTCGACCAATTCCACTAAGCCCAAAAGGTAGGCAACTCTTGCCAATCACAACTCATTGTGATTCCCGTTACGTTTGGCCTCTGAATCATCATGGTCTCGAGGGAGTCGACCAACCATGATATTCAATTAAGTTATCACCATCGTTACAAGATGAGTCTGATTTGATGGTATGCCCTCGAGGGACTCGACCAAGCATACTATGTCCTCAGTTCACCGGTGACATCTCTATGTCGTAGGCAAGAACTCGATCACGTAGATAGGTGAGCCTCGAGGGACTCAACCAACTTAACCTATATCGTGATTCAATTTCTTCCTATAACAATGGAAGGCCACGTGGGTCAATCTTATTGCCTCATGCTTACTAACTTAATATTATCGTAGGAGGGGTTTTTGTTTCGTTTCGATCTCCTAATATGTCGTGTCACACACATACATATTTAATATATATCTACATCGCATGCAAATATATATATACATATATCTAGTAGGTGTATAACACATCACATATGTAAGCCACACCGGATAATCATGAGCCATCACCTAATATGATTAAGCTCGAGCCAATGGGCCTAATCATTCACAATAGGATCTATATATGCATCGGTGCATCTCCATGCACCGTGATAGTTGATCTCGTCATTATCGGTTCCGTCGGATCGTCACATCACCATGCAACGTGATCTCCCGTCACGGCATCGTGGGTCCTACTGTCACCTCCACGCTCCTGCTGCGCCTCTCCATATAATTATAAATAATCACAAGCACGCAGACCCGACAATAAATGAGAAAAACGGGGGCTCGCAGGCCTCAATAATAATAATAATCATAATTACACACATCATAACACATGGCTAATGATCATCCATCCACATCATACATCACATCATATGTAGGATTACTAGATATATATAATAATTAATTAAATTATTTAATTAATTATTTTTTTGGAAATTAGGATATGCTCAAAATTTCTAGAATTATCAAGGGCATTTTCATAATTCTGGATGAGAGGATAGTCCTTGAAATTTCTAAAATTATTTAGGGTATTTTAGAAATTCTGTACACGAGGACAGTCCTCAAAATTTTCCAAATTTAGAGGGGCAAAATAGTCCTTTTCCCAAAAGGAATGCTGTAGGTCCTCCTCTTCCCTCTCTGCACCGCTACCGTCGCTATAGCTGCGCAAGTGGCAGGTGCCGCCCTTTGCGGGCTGGCCACGGGTGGGCGGTGCCCCTATGGCCTCGCCGCGGGCAAGCAGCCCCTTACGGGAGCCGCCCTACAGCCTGTCACCCCTGCGAGCTGGCTGCAGCCAGCCGTCCCTGTGCAGGGGGCCTTGGCCACAGCTAGTCGCCCCTTGGCCACAACTAGCCACCCCTTTGCAAGTGGCCAGGCCATGGCCAGTGCCCCTGCATGAGGCCTGGCCATGGTTGGTCGCACATCCTCCTCCTTGCTGTGTTTGCTGCAAAAATGCAACAAGAATGCGTAGAACGATTCTACGCGATTCAATCTCATCACACGCAGTTTAAAATCAATCTTTCGCACGAAAATCTGGCTTTGATACCACTGTTAGGAAACCTCAGGGGGTGCATCACATACACAGCGAAAATCAAAATAAAAACTGGTTTCCCATGCAGATCAAATCGTCGTGCAAAAGATTGGGGTCGCATGAAAAACCACAAAAATCAAAAAACCATAATGTATGAGAGATTGATTTTACCTAGGGAGATCGTATATCCCTGTATTCCAGATCCGGATGGAGAAGATTAAGGAGGTCACGCATCCTCCTCTCTAGTCGTATCCACATGATGGATCTCTATAGTGAAACTCCTCCAATCTGATCTCGTAACTCTTGCGCAGAGGAAGGAAGGAGAATAGGAGGTGGTGGCTAAAGCTGTAGCCTATCAATGAGTCTCCCCTCCTATTTATAGAGAGCCACCAAAAAACCCTAGGTCTCCTTCCTTAGTAGGTATTGGATCTCAATCCAATTCCTCACTAACCTTGCATTATTGGATCTCTATCCAATAATCTCCTCAGGCCTCTATTGGGCCTTAATCAAGGAGCCTATCAGCATAGGGTCTCATCTAATGAGAATAGGGGCTAATTGGATCTCCATCCAATCCTCTATTCACTGAAGCATCCACCATATGTGTGTGACCTCTAGTTCCGATAAGAAGCTAGCCGTGAGTCACTCCCATTAGAACTCCTTCTGATATAGTGAATTATTATCCTCATAATAATTCACTCGACTCATCAACTATGAACGTACTAGGCCACTACGGCATAGTCCCCAGACGGTACAGGGGGATTGAATCCATTAGACCTGTCTGTCCACAGTTACCGTGTATCTATAATCCCTCATCCAACTAATATCCTAGAGACCATATATTGGACATGGTATTGTCATGTCATACACGGAATCCATCATAGTCTCGCTCTAGTCAGATTCTCCCAAAGAACTCTTTCTCTCTCAATCCGAATGACCTTGGCCAATGATTTATTTGAGCAAGCATATATGGAATATTCCTCTCGAGATACCGAGAGTGGATGATCCTCTATTGACACTCAATTGCCTTCGTAAGGGTGGCTATCAATCCCGATAACCAGATGTACCAGATCTGAAACTTTCCAAACCTATAAATCTGACATCAAAGAAAGGAGTACTCATACAAGACATCCTTAGTGTCTTAAGTCTAAGAACCAGATACACAACTGGGAATATGGAATTACTATCTGACATTAGGTATCATTAACTATACAGCATTCCATAAGCAGATCAATTAGTGAACTCATTCTCCAATAAGCACCTGTACTATATCCTTAGTGTCTCCACACAAGTGGCTATGAGACCAGCCGCCTCCATCATATGGATGGGTATATAGTATACTGGTTTGTCCGGTTATCTCAATTTCCCTCTCGAGTAACATATGAACGGGATTATTTATGATCTGTGTTTAAAGGTGAATCGATCTCATTATCATGATCTCATTACGATCCGATTTCCATTGTACAGAACCAAGGACATCACAATATATATGCAATAGATAATATAATGTGAGAATATGCCAATATTTATCATAAGCAAAAAGATCACACAACATGTCACACGTGCCATCACTCACATGATTGTTTGCAGGGCACTTGTAACCAACAGGAGTTCCATAGTTGTATTCAAGCTAAGTGTACCATCATATAGATCTCCTTCAAGGTAGATGACAGAGGTGTCCACATGGAATCCTCCAGTGTTTGGTGATGACGGAAGTAACATTCGGCGCGCGAAATCCACCCCGTCGGGTCTCCTTCTTCCTATCGAGGGAAGTCCTCCCTCATGCGTGGCTGCCTCATATTAGTGGCTCATCCTTTTTGAGATGTCTCTCTGAACTTGCACTTTGCTAAAATTTTGTTGGGCTCGGAGATAGGCCCAATCTGATTCAAATGCCTCCAACTTGGCATCGATTGAACTTTGAGATGCCATTGCGTGTGCCTCCAAATCTTAGATGTCAATATCCTTCTCTTGCTGTTGGGTCAGTGATATGAAATGGTTGGGTGGATTGATGGTCGAAAGAGGTTGTGGATCAAGGGTAGATGACTATGGTTTGGGGCTGAAAGGTTGCTATTTTTTGTTGATGTTGGGGCTATGATTTAGGGCTGCTATAGGGGTCATATAGGGGGTATAACAGCTGAGGTTTAAGGTTAAAGGAATGGGGCTGAAAGGTTGCTATTTTTTATTGCTGTTGATGACAACAATGGATTTGGTAGGGATCGAGTGTGGATGCAGCAAGTAGTATAGAAGGTCGTGCAACAAAATTTTTCAACAAAGAGGGTGTTGTTGATGATGCTGTTTGGGGCGGTTGCAGAAGCTATCGGGGGGGGGGGGGGGGGGGGGTTCAATGATAGAGGTTTAGGATTAGAAGGGTGGCTTAGGGTTGCTGTTGATGACAATAACTGGTTTGGTAGGGATTGGTGGTCAAAAGGGTGACGGATCATGGTTGCGGTTTAGGGTTGATAGCTTATGATTTAGGTTACTGTTGGTGCTATGGTTTGAGGGTGTTGTGGAGGCTGCAAAGGATTTTTGTGGCAGTGGTTTAAGGTTGGGAAGGAAAGTTTAGGGTTGATGTTGGGGCAGCAACCAGTTTGGCAAGGTTTGGTGGCTGCGGAAGATAAGGATTAATGGAAGGTTCAGTGGCTATGGAAGACCATTGTTTGGGCTATGGCTTGGATTAGCTATGAAAATCGAAAAAAAGGCTACGACAACTGCATCTTAAGGCTATATGGGTGCCCTAAAGATGACGTGGGTCACAGCAACAATTTTGGTAAGGATCAGATATGGGCATAGCAAAAAACACTGAAAGGTAGTGCTGCAGAATTCTCCATCGATAGGTTGCGATAGTCATTATTTTGGGCTACGATTTTGGGTGCTGTTAGGGTAAGGAAAATAGGTTATGAGGGTTGTGTCTTAAGGCTAAAGGGATGCCTTAAAGATGTCTTGGGTGGTGCCAGCAAGTTCGTTGGGTTTCGGTGGGTTAAGGTGAAGAAGAAAGACAGGTGCAGCAGCAGATTTTTTGTCAAAAAAATTCCATCAGTGAAGACATAATTTTTTCCAAAAATTCTCATTGAAAATTCAAGTAAAATTCAAAGGGAATCTATTACCAAGAAAGAGGAAATTTTGTAAAAAAATTCGTGGAAGGAAACAACATCAAAAGGTTCGACAAAATCAAAGATTACGAGAAGGTGTTGCTACAGAATTTTTTCAGCGAAAGATTTCAGCAGTATAGTCAAAAAAATTTGCAACAGTGCATAAAAAGGAATCGAGTAAAATTCAATGGGAATCCATTGGCAAGGGAAAGATAATGTTATCAAAATATTTGTGGAAGAAATCAGCAGCAAAAGTTTTGGCAAGATCAAGGAATACGAGAAGGTACTGCAACATAATTTTTTCATCGAAAGATTTCCGCAGTATAGACAAGATTTTTTTTCTAGTAGTTCAAAATAAGGATTTGAGTAAATCTCAAAGAGAATCTTCTGGTAAGGGAAAGGTAACACTGATAAAAAAATTCATGGAAGAAAACAGCAACAAAAGGTTTGGTAAAATCAAAGATCACAGAAAGGTACTGCATTAGATTTTTACATCTAAACTATAGTAGATTGGGCATAAAAGATGAGTAGGTTATCTGGATGATTTTTTGATGAAACCAAAGGGAGATATGAGGATAGGAAGTTATAAAGCCGTGGTAGAAATTTCATAGAAATTTGATCAGTAAAAACACAGCAGCAAATCAAATAGTAAGGGGTGTGCAGCTGGAATTCTGTTGCATAACTTTCATCGTAAAGATAGAAACTTTATGACGAAAAGTTTATGCAGCAATATAGGAATAATTTTTTTGGGTTTTTGGATTAAGGATAACTAAATTACAGCAACAGTAAGGCAAAAACTGAAACCTATTGCAATTCACAGGGAGATCAAAGGATGAACTGCGATAGTGGAGATGACGATAGAGTTTGGTGACGATCTTCTAGCAATTGTGGGAATTGCTTTGGATGGCTGTGGGGGGCTGATGGATGGTTGTGGAAGGGCAGCAAGATTCCAAGAATGACTATGATACCAAGTGATAAAACCTTAGCGGATTGTAAGCATGGGGGTGATCTCTATAGGGGATCGGCCTCCTTGGAACTCTATAAGTGTTCCCTCCTCCAAAGTGCTGCTCAATGACTGCATAAAAGACTCTTCAATTCATGATAAAAAGTGAAGGATTACAAGATTATTTATAGACCTTCTAACGTTAATTCCTAAGAGGACTCCTACTTCAAGACTCCTACCCTCAACCAACTCCTAAAGCAATTTCTAATGCAACTCTAAGTTCAACCACCAACCAGTCTATCTAGGGGTGGCCGGTTGCTTATTGTTTCCTAATCCTATTCTAATTTAAACCCTCCTCAATCAACCCCTCTTTAACTAGGATAAGGGGTGGTTAATTAAGGTAAAATGCATCTTACTCTCCCCTCAAATATCTTTCTCAACTAATCCTAACCTAGCCGGCCTCCTTACTTTCCTTAATAGGGGGTCAACTAGATATGATTTACATGAATACCCCTTAGATTTTACATGATTACCCTTTTTCATGAAACTAAATTAGGACTCCCCTAGTTAGAGTCCTAACAGTTATCTGTTGCATATATATGTTATGATGTTTTTGGTTCTATGCAATAGGAATCGGATCGTAATAAGATCATGATAATTAGATCGATTCACCTTTAAACACAGATCCCAAATAATCCCAATCATAGGTTACTCGAGAGGTACATTGAGATAACCGGACAGACCGGTGTACTATATACATGTCCATATGATAGAGGCGACTGATCTCATAGCCACTTGTATGGAGACACTAAGGATATGGTACAGGTGCTCATTGGAGAATGAGTTCATTGATCAATCCGCTTATATAATGTTGTATAGTTAATGATACATAATATCAGACAATAATTCCATAGTCCTAGTTGTGTATATGGTCCTTAGACTTGAGACACCAAGGATGCTTTATTTGGGTACTCCTTTCTTTGACGCCAGACTTACAGGTTTGGAAAGTTTTAGATCTTGTACACCCGGTTATCGGGATTAGTAGCCAATCTTACGAAGGCAATTAAATGTCAATAAAGGATCATCCACTCTCGATATCACGAGAAGAATATCTCGTATATGCTCGCTTGGACAAATCGCTGGCTAGGGTCATTCCGATCGAGAGAGGAGTTCTCCGGGAGAATTCGATTAGAGCGAGTCTCAGACAGATTCCTTATGTGATTTGACAATACCATGTCCAATATATGGTCTCTGAGATATTAGTTAGATGAGGGATTATAGATACACGGTAACTGTGGACAGACATGTCCGATAGATTTGATCATCTTGTACTGTCTAGGGACCATGGTGTAGTTGCCTAATATGTCCATAGTCGAAAGTCGAGTGAATTATTATATGGATAATAATTCACTATATCAAGAAGGAGTTCTGATGGGAGTGACTCACAGCCAGCTCGGTATCGGGCCTAGAGCGTCGCACAGATATAGTTAATGCTTCAGCAAATAGAGAATTGGATAGAGATCCAATTAGCCTATATTCTTATTAGATGAGACCCTACACTGATGGACTCCTTGCATGAGTCCCAATTAGAGGCTAAAAGAGATTATTGGATAGAGATCCAATAATGCAAGGTTAGTGGGTAATTTGATGGAGATTCAATACCCACTAAGGCATGACCCCTAGGTTTTTGGTGGCTCTCTATAAATAGGAGGGAGGTTCATAGTTGATAGGTCACAGCTTTGGCCACCCCCTCCTATTCTCCTCCCTCCCTCTACGTAAGAGTTGTGAGATCTGATTGGAGGAGTTTCACTGTAGAGATCCATTGTGTGGATACCACTAAAGAGGAAGATGCTTGACTTCCTTTATCCTCTCCATCTAGGTCTAGAATACAGGGATATACGATCTCTATAGGTAAAATAATCTCTCACATGATGTGATTTTTTAGTTTTTATAGCTTTCTCATGACCCAATCTTTTGTACAATGATTTAATCTGCATGGGAAACCAATTTTGTTTTGGTCTTCCATTGTGCATGTGATGCTCCCGCTGAGGTTTCCCAACAGGTAGTGTCTACAATATATGAGATATGGAAAGAAAAAAAAATCAATCTTAAAGTTGTTAATATTGGAACCAAGGATGGAGCGGTGTAAGTTCTCTTGCCCATATTAGAAGACACAACCCCGACAAGTTGGAACCAAGGATGGAGCGGTGTAAGTTCATATAATACCTTAAGTAAATTTATGGGTACTATTTAATTATCCTGATAATCAGAAGGTCTTTGTTGCTAGAGGGTTATGCTTCTTGAGAAGAAACACATTCTTGGTGGAAACAATAAGAGTGTGCTAGAGTTGAGTGAGGTTGGAGAACCTAACTCAAGCATCATTGTGGAGATCGAGTCTGTTCAGGTATGTAGCACACAAGTTCCAACTTTTCGTAGATCTAGCAGAGTATCTTACTCTCCCGAAAGATATGTGGGATATATCACTGGAGAGGACACTCGTGATATTGATCCTCATACCTATGAGAAAACTATTTTGAGTATAGACTCCAGAAAGTGATAAGAAGCCATGACTTTGAGATGGATTTAATGTACTCCAACAAGGTTTGGAACCTTGTGGATACACCTTAGGGTATCGTACCCATCGACTGCAAGTCAATTTTCAAGAGGAAGATCAAAGTAGATGAAAAGGTGGAGACTATTAGAACCCTTGCAGATTCTAAGCTTGGGGTGATCTTTATAGGGGATCGACCTTTTTGGAACTCTATAGGGGTTCCTCCCTCCTAGGGTTGCTGCACAATGGCTGAAAGTAAATTGATCTATTGATGATAAAAAATGTTTAGGCTATAAGTGTTTATATATGGTCTCAAAACCCTAACCCCTAATAGGACTCATACTCCAAGAAGACTTCTCCATAATGGAAGACTCCAACTCCTAGTGAATCTCCTACTCTAAGTAAACTAAGATTCCAACGTCTAATTTAACTCCTAATCAGCCCTAGAGAGAGTCCTAACTAAATAGAACTCTCCTTCTCTAACCCTAGCTAGCCTCCGTAATAAGTGGGGAAGTGGTTAGGAGACCCCCACTCCATGAGGATACCTCTCTAACTCTAGACAGAGTCCTAAGCTAAGTTAGACTCTACTAGAGGAGTTATAATTCTAGAAGAGTCCCAACCCTAGAAGGAACTCAACCCAAGTCGACTTTCCCTCATTAAGGTGGGCGGCCAATTGGGTTGATTTCATGCTTAACTTGGTTGATTCTAACTCAAATCCAACTCTGACTTCAGTTTAGTTAAATCCTAACCATACTAGGATTTGAGTTGATTTATTACAATAGACTCAAATCATCTCCTAGCCAACCTAATGTCAGGTCTATGTTAGCCAACAAGGTCCAATCTAAGGACTCGACTCAATCGACTAGGACCCGACTCAGTTGGGATCCTAACAAACCCACCCTCTTCAAATCAGTCTTATCCTCAAGGCTGAGACTACATGAACTTTGGGTCGTGGTCTACAATTCTTCTTAAAGCTTCCTTGTTATATCTATGATAGGAACACCATGTTCTTGTGGTCCAGAATTGTCTTGTATCTGTCCATCAATGGTAGTAGTGTCTGGATGGTGGTGCATCGCGATCCTACGATCCCACACGATCATCAACTGAACTTGGACCTCCTCATTAGTCGAGATATTTGGTGGGTGGATCAAGCTGAGTCATCCTCTCTAAACTTCTATTTGCGGTGGAATATTTAGATGATCAATTGTATTTCTGAATTCGTGCGTAGATCCAATCCACAAGTCACGGCTCTAATATGATCTCCAATTTTGTAGGGTCCAAAGAAATAGGGAGACAACTTCTTTAAGGCTCGAGTCCTCATAGATTCCTACTGATAGGGCTGAAGATAAAGGAAGACTCGATATTCAATAGCATACTTCCTTCTACTCTGATGTTTGTCGGGCGGTTGTTTCTTTCTTGCGTGGGCTGGCATGTGGTTATTCTTTGATGATAGCCAAGCTTTCCTCTGAGATGGTGGTTGCCCTTTGGTAGTGTCCATGGTAATATGAACCCGATCTAATTTGGAGGGAGTAAAAGCTACAATTTTTCATGACTTATTTTCATCTCCCCTTTGTATCATTGACCTATATATATCATGCCAAGCCACAAATTCAGCAATGGTCAACATTTCCTTATTGTAGATTGATAGCTTCAGGTGATATAGAGAGAATACTTTGCTAATGTAGGCTATGGGTTGGCCATCTCGCATGAGGATAACACAAATTCTAGCTCCCGATGTGTCAATCATAAACACTTTGTTAGAGTCGGGTAAAGCTAGCACCAGCGAAGAGTAGGGGCTGCAACTTGGCTGGATGACCCCTATTTCAAGCATCTCATTTATAATCCTCTCTATTTCATAGGATAATGATATTGCCAAGTGTTTGCTACTGGTTTGCCTGGGAGAATCAAAATTCAATGGTCATGCCGTCGGGTAGGAGGTAGGTTGCGCGGTTCGGCAAAGATGTCTGAAAATTCAATAAGCAATTGGAGAAAGTTTGGGTCTTCAATTTTTATCGGTTCCCTCATATGTTGCTGCTGGAGTTGTATTAGGAAGCCATTGTTCACTTTGTATAAGAATTTCTCTATTTGCTACATTAAAATCATCGTCATGTTGCTCCCGCGTTTCCTACGTAGGATCACCTGTTTCCCATGGCTGAGAAATGTCATGATAAATTTAGAAAAATTCTAGGAAACATCACCTAACATAGTCATCCATTCGATGTCGAGCACAGCCTCATAATCATCGAGAGGGAGGAGGAAAAAATTAGCAATGATCCTTTAGCCCTGTAAAAATAATTTCACCTTGCTATTCATGAAGTTATTGGTGCTCCCGATATCGATGAGGATGGTGATTGGTTGCTATTTAAGTAATCCTCCCACTTTCATCATCTGCGGGTTCGCGTAGCCGACAAGAGCATGCATCATACAATCGACCGGCTATTGTTCTTCCTCTGTAACCTCCTCCTCATGCTCATGGACCTCCTCCTCTAAATCTTCAATGGGTTCATTCATAAGAAGGCATCCCTTTTGTAGCAATGGTCGTGGCTCCATGGTTCGTCGCAATGCCAACAAAGGCCCTTTGCCGATCTATTGCGAAGTTCTTCTCTTATCAATTTCTTTGGTAGGGAGGGGCAACTAGGAGCAGAGGGTGCTGAAGGTTTATATATGCTGGTCTAGGAGTGCTCGTCGTCCTTTGGGCATCTTGGTTGAGTCACTCCTCTTAGATGCGGGTGAAGGAGATGGCAAACCTCAATTTATACGGTTCTCATGCCTTAACTTCGCATATGATCTCCAGCTTTAATCCTTTGATGAACATCCCTAGTAACTATTTTTCAGACTAATCTTGAGTTTGATTTGAAAGATTCTCAAACCTGTTTGATATTCTTGCACGGTTGAGGTTTGGCGAATCTTCATGAGTTGGTCATTCATGTTGTTGTACTTCGATGGTCCGAAGCAGAGTAGTAGCCCATTCTTGAATTGCCTCCATGTTGGGATTCTGTGGGTGTGCTTCAAACAATATACCACTGTATTACATCTCCATCAAGGTGGATGGCAGCGATGTCCACCATGGAAGTCTCCGGTGTCTGGTGATAATAGAAGTAGCATTTCACGCGCGAAAGCCATCTTGTCGAGTCTTCGTCTTCCCATCTAGGGAAGTCCACCCTCATGCATGGCTACATCAAATCAGTTGCTCATTTTTTCATTTTGGGAGGCCTCTCTGAACTTTCACCTTGCTGAAATTTTGTCGGGCTTAGAGATTTGCCAATTCTGAACTCTGTGAATAGAGCACGTAGTCTGTCCTCCAAACGCGTCTCAAAGGCCTCCAACTTGGCACTGATCAAATCCATCGATGCCATGGCTTAAGACCCTAGATCTGTAGTGGCAAAACCCTTCTCTTGCTGTTGGGTCAATGGTATGAATTTGTTGGGTGGATTAGTGGCTGAAAGAGGTGGTGGATTAAGGACAGATAGCTGCGATTTGGGGCTGACAGGTTGATGTTGGGGCTATGATTTAGAGCTGCTGTAGGGGTCGTATAGGGGGTATGATGGCTAAGGTTTACGGTTAGAAGAATGGTTTAGGGTTGTTATTGATAACAGCAACAAATTTGGTAGGGATCGGGTGTGGATGCAGCAAGTAGTAACAAAGGTAGTGTAGCAAAAAATTTTATCAAAGAGGGTGTTATTGATGCTATTGTTTGGGGCTATTGTAGAAGTTGTAAGGGGGTTTTGGTGATAGAGGTATAGGGTTAGAGGGGTGGCTTAGGGTTGCTATTGATGACAACAACCGGTTTGGTAGGAACTGGTGGCCAAAAGGGTGATGGATCAATGGTTTAGGGTGTTGTTTGGGTTACGGTATTTGGGGGCTGTTAGGGTTGGTTATGGATTATGAAAATAGACTACGACATCTGTGTCTTAAGGCTAGAGGGTGTCCTAAAGATGACGTGGCTGGTGGCAACAGGATGGGTAGGGTGCTGGTGGTTTGCGAGAAGAAGAACAACAAAAGGTACAGTAGCAAAAAATTTCATCGAAAATATTTCGGTAGTATAGATGTATTTTTGCCAGCAGTTCATAACAAGGATTCGAGTAAAATAAATGGGAATCCACTGGTAAGGGAAAGTTAATGTCAACAAAAGATTCGTAGGAGAATACGATAATCAAGAATTTAGCAAGATCAAGGAATTCGAGAAGGTGCTGTAACAAAATTTTACATCAACGGTCCAATAGTTTGGATGTAAAAGATCAGTGGTTTATATCAATAAATTTTGCATGAAACCAAAATCTATTGTTAAGGAGTGTCAAAGCCATCATAAAAAACTCGTAAAAGATTGGGCAGAAAAATTATAACAGTAAGATCAAAATAGGTCGTAATATGCGACTGAATTCTGCAACGTAACTTTCATCATAAAGATGGTAACCTTGCGGTGAAGAGTTGTGCAACATAATAGATGAATACTTTTTGGGTAGGTTTAAGGATAACTAAATTGTAGCAGTAGTAAGGTAGAATACCATATGCAATTCCTTGGGGTGATCAACAGGTGATTTACGGTAGTGGAGATGACGGCGGAATTCGGTAACGATCTAAGCAATTGTGGGAATTGCTTGGGTGGCTGTGGAAGGATGATGGGCAGCTGCGAAAGGGCAGCAAGACATCAACAATGCTGCTCTGATACTAAGTGTTAGAACCCTTGCGGATTCTAAGCTTGGGGTGATCTCTATAGGGGATCGGTCTCTTTGGAACTCTATAGGGATTCCTCCCTCCTAGGGTTGCTACACAATGGCTGAAAGCAAATTGATCTATTGATGATAAAAGATATTGAGGTTACAAGTGTTGATATAGGATCTTAAAACCTTAACTCCTAATATGACTCATACTCCAAGAAGACTCCTTGGAAGACTCCAACTCCTAGTGAATCTCCTACTCTAAGTAAACTAAGACTCCAACACCTAATTTAACTCCTAATAAGCCATAGAGAGAGTCCTAACTAAATGAAACTCTCCCTCTCTAACCCTAGCTGACCTCCCTAATAGGTGGGGGCGACGGCTAGGAAACCCCCACTCTATGAGGACTCCTCTCTAACTCTAGAGAGAGTCCTAAGCTAAGTGAGACTCTACTAGAAGAGTCCCAACCGTAGAAGGAGGAGGTGTATATGATATAGCTAAAGAGATTCGTATCCAAGGAGAGTCCAGATAGAGTGTACATATTGCTTATAGCCATCTACAGACTAAAATAAACTTCCTGAAGTTTGAACATAAGATTTGATGAGGCAATCAAATCTTATGGCTTTGTTAAGAACAAAGATTGGCCTTATGTGTACAGGAAGGTAAGTAGGAGCGCTATCACCTTCTTGGTACTATGTGTGGATGACATTCTCATTATTGGGAATGATGTAGGAATGCTTTCCACAATTAAGGCTTGGCTATCCAGAAACTTCTCCATGAAGGACTTAGGGGAAGCATCCTACGTTTTAAGTATTCAGATATATAGAGATAGATCCAAGAGGATACTTGGCTTGTCCTAGTCCAAGTACATAGACTCCATTAAAAAATTTAGCATAAAAAATTTCAAGAGAGGTCAATATAAATTCCAAGAGAGGTCTTATACCAATGAGATATGGAATATCACTTTCTATGAGTATGTCCCCATAGACTCCTGAGGAAATGATAGATATTGATATGATACCTTATGCCTTAGTGCTAGGGCCTATCATGTATGCTATGTTACGTACCAGTTCTGATATAATGCATGCTCTAAGTGTCACGAGCAACTATCAGGCGGATCCAAGTTTAGAACACTGGAAGGCAATAAAGTGAATCTTTAAGTATTTGAGAAGAACTAAAGATCTTTAACTAGCATAAGGAGGAGGTAGCCTCTAGGTTGAGGGCTACACAAACTCAAGTTTTTAGTCTGATATCGACAATAACAAGTCAAACTCAGGGTATACCTTTACCCTGAATATAGGAACAGTAAGCTAGAAGAGTTCCAAGCAACTGCTAATTCGATCATAGAGGTAGAATATATTGCTGCAATGGAAGCAACAAAAGAAAGTTATATGGATAAAGAAATCCATCACGGATTTAGGAGTCGTATTAAGTAGCGAGGAGTTGACTCTCATATGCTGCGACAATAATGGGGCAATTACTCAAGCAAAGGAATACAAATCTCATCAAAAGCCCAAGCATGTTCTGAGGAGGTTCTACCTGATCAGAGTGATCGTAGCTTGTAAAGATGTAGCAATGGAATGAGTTTCATCCAAAGAAAATATTATAGATCCATTGACAAAGCCATTGTCTCAAATTGTCTTTGAGCATCACAGGGGTATACTAGGGATCAGACACATTGGTGATTGACTTTAGGTCAAGTGGGAGATTATTGGTTACAGGTGCCCTATAAGCCAATCATGTGAGTGATGGCACATGTGACACGTTGCGCGATCTTTTTACTTACTATTGTTATTGGCATATTCTCACTTTATGTTATCTATTGCATATATTGTGATGTCCTTGGATATGTGCAATAGGAATCGAATCATGATGAGATCATGATAATGAGACCAATTTACCTTTAAACATAGACCTTAAATAATCATTATCATATGTTACTCTAGAGAGACATCAAGATAACTTGATAGATTAGTATATTATATTTCCGTCCATGTGATAGAGGCAGTTGGTCTCATAGCCGTTCATTGATTGATCCGTTTATGGAATGCTGGATGGTTAATGATACCTAACGTCAAATAATAATTTTATAGTCCTAGTTGTGTGTCTAGTCCTTAAACTTAAGACACCAAGGATGTCTTGTTCGAGTACTCCTTTTTTTTATGCCGAACTTATAAGACTAGAGAGTCCAGATCTGGTATAGCCGGTTATCGGGATCGATAGCCAACCTTACGAAGATAATTGATTGTCAATAGAGGATCATCCACTCTTGGTATCATGACAGGAATATCCCATGTGATATCGCTCAAGCAAATCCATAGCCAGGGTCATTCAGATTGAGAGAGAAATTCTTCGGGAGAATCCGATTAGAGCTAGACTCAGATAGATTTCATATATGGCATAACAGTACCATGCCCAATATAGATCTGGGATATTAGATGGATAAGATACTATAGATACATGGTAACTAAGGATAGACAGGTCAAATGGATTAGATCCCCTATACCATCTAGGGATTATGACATAGTGGCCTAGTACTTCCATAGTCGATAATTCGAGTGAATTGTTATGGGATAACAATTCACTCAGAAGGAGTTCTGAGTTAGAAAAAGTTCTGTTAAATGTAACTCACAGCCAGCTCGGTATTGGGCCTAGAGAGTCATACACATATGGTGGATGATTGCAGTGAGTAGAGGATTAGATATGAGTTATCCAAAAAGCCCCTATTGTCATTGGATGAGACCCAACATTATTGGACTCCTTGCATTAGGCTGAATTAGAGGTAAATTGAGATTATTAGATAAAGATTCAATAATCCAAGAGGTGTGGGTCATTGGATAGAGATCCAATACCCACTAAGATAAGATCTATTAGGGTTTTAGATGGCTCTATGTAAATAGGAGGCAGGGGTAGCCAACAAGGTGATAGGATACATCTTTGGCTGCCCCCTCCTATTCTCCTCCCTCTCATCTCTTCTCAACCAACCACCTTTCTCCCTACCGTGAGAGGACAATGAAGAAGATAGAAGATCTTCTTCCACATTCGCTGTAAGATGGTGCGCAAAAACTGCGAAGAAAGTGAGCAAGAGTTATGGGCTTTTTTGCTACGATTTGAAGAGCATCGCTGCATCGATCCACCATATAGACACTGCTAGAGAGGAGGATATCTTACCTCTTTAATGCTCTTCCATAGGATCTAGAAGTTTTAAGGATATACAATCTCCCTAGGTAATAAATCTCATATGACTCGCAGTTTTTGGTTTTATAATTTTTTACGCACTAATCGTTGCACGATGATGTGATAGACATGGAAAACTTTTTGTTTTATTGTTCTGCTATGCATGTGATGCTCTCATGGTTTCCCAACACCCTCTTATAATAAAAATCTTTTGGTCATCGGGATAATAGAAATAATATCCACAAGTTTCCTTGGGGTATCCCATGAACTTGTAGCGCACCGTCCTTTATTTCAACTTATCGGGGTTGAGTCTTCTAACATGGGCAAGACAACCCCAAATCCTAACAACTTTAAGATCAAGCTTCTTCCCTTTTTATATCTCATATGGTGTAGATACTATTGACTTAGATGGAACTCTATTCAGAATGTAAGCTACGGTCTCCAAAGCATATCTCCAAAATGAGATGGGCTGATCGACAAAACTCATCATGGACAACACAATGTCTAATAGTGTGTGATTCTTCCTTTTTTATACACCATTAAGCTGAGGTATATAAGGAAGTGACCATTGGGATAGAATCTCATTGTCCCCAAGTAAATGGGTAAATTTTTTACTGAAGTACTCTCCTCGATTCAATCGAAGAGTTTTAATACTTTTTTCAGTCTAGTTCTTTATTTTAAATTTATATTTTTAAATTTTTCACAAGCTTCGGACTTGTACTTTATTAAGTACATATGTTTGTACCTAGAGAAGGCGTCAATGAAGGTAATAAAGTAGGAATAACCACCTATGGCCTAAGTCGACATAGGACCATACACATCGCTATGTATAAGTCTCGAAAACTCAATAGCTCTCTCTCCAATTCCACTAAATGGAGAGTCGGTCGATTTTTCATGAAGTTCGTAAGTGGAATATGACTCATAGTCGAATGGATCTAAGTATCTCTATCCTTCAATAACTTTTGAATTCTTCCCTCGTGGATGTGACCTAGCCTATAATATCACAGATATACTTTGTTTACCTCAACTTGTTTCCTTTTGGACACACTTACAATTATGATGTGTAGAGCTATATCTAACATAAATAAACCATTATGTAACGTTCCTCTAGTGATGATCTTATTATCCAAAATTAATGAATGACTATTAATTTTAAAAACTAATTTATATCTATCAATTGTTATGAAATGGAAATAATATTTTTGATAATAGAAGGAATGTAATAACATGCATCTAATACAATAGTAGCTCCACCAAGCAGATATAAGATGACCTTGCCAATAGCCACTATAGTAACTCTTGCTCCATTGCCCATCTTGAGGTATATCTCATCTCTCGCCAATCTCTTAAAACTTGCTATAACCTCAACAAATTGTAAATGTGATAAGCATTGCCAGTATCTAATATCTATGTGTTATCATAAGAATCTAATAAATAGAGACTAATATTAAATGTACTTGAAGCTTCTCCAAGCTTCTATTTCGCCTTCTCTGTAAGGTACACTTTGTGGTTCCTCTTCTAGTGTCCATCTTTGCCCTAGTGGAAGCACTGGTCTTTGTCCTTTATCGGATCTTTCTTGGCAACTTTTGTCTTACCCGGTTTGCCCTTACCTTTGCCCTTCTTAAGAGACTTGTTAGCCTTTCTTTTCTTTTTTGGTCTCACTAATATAGAGAACTGACTTCTCTTTCTTAATAGTGCTCTCTGCCTCCCTCAACATATTAAGGAGCTCAAGCCTGTTCATGTTAAAATTCATGATAAATTATGAAAAGGAGTATGGGAGGGGCTAAATTACGAAGTCCATACATAGGTTATCCTCTAGGACCATTCTTAGACCTGTAAGTTTATTGTTAAGATCATAATGGCAATTAGAGGATGGGTGAGGGGGGTGAGGGGGGCGCGGGGGGTGTGAATTAGTGTTATAGCAAATTTAATCGATTTTAAAAGTTTAATCGATGAATTTATATCGAAAATATGATTAGCAAAAAGAGCAAGGGTTGTGTGTAAGTAAATCAGTATGCAATAACAAATCAAGGCAAGAGAAAGAATGTAAACTAAATTATAGTGGTTCAGTTATCCCGACCTACATGCACTCTCGATTCCTCTTCCCTCAAGGCCACCGGCTTTCACTATCGATCTTTTTTCCAATGGGCGAAGATCAACCACCCTTGTTACAACTCTTCTCCTTTTAACAGGCTTATGAGAAAACCTCCACACTCACTCTTTGATAAGAGACCTCACACCTCCTATAATTGAGAATCAATTCTAAACTCAAGGAGGACGAAGAGACTCAACCAATGCATAAAGAGAGCTACAACCCTTACAAACTTCACAACTTGTTTTTTGCTCTAATCCAAGCCTTTGTGAGGGTATTTATAGCCCTAAATGGCTTCAAAATGGTGTAAAAAATTTAAATTATAGAAAATTTTAAGATTTGAATGATCCTACAGCCATAACTTTTGACATCATAATTTTAAATTTTCAAGCAGTACCACTACCTACACAAGCGGTACTGTTGGGAAACCTCAGCGATTGCATCACATGTGCAGCGGAAATCAAAATAAAAATTGGTTTCCCATGCAGATCAAATCGTCATGTAAAAGATTGGAATCGTGAGAAAAATCACAAAAATAGAAAAACCACGATGTATGAGAGATTGGTTTTACCTAGGGAGATCGTATATCCCTGTATTCCAGGTCCGGATGGAGAAGATGAAGGAGGTCAAGCGTCCTCTCTAACGATATCCACACGATGGATCTATGCAGCGAAACTCCTCCAATCTGATCTCGCAACTCTTGAGCAAAGGGAGGGAGGAGAATAGGAAGTGGTGGCTAAAGCTGCAGCCTATCAACCATGAGTCTCCCACATATTTATAGTGAGCCATAAAAAGAACATATGGCTCCTTCCTTTGTGGGTATTGGATCTCCATCCAATTACCCACTAACCTTGCATTATTCGATCTTTATCCAATAATCTCCTTAGGCCTCTAATTGGGCCTTAATCAAGGAGCCCATCAGCATAGGGTCTCATCTAATGAAAATAGGGGCTAATTGGATATTCATCTAATCCTTTATTCGCTGAAGCATCCACCATATGTGTGTGACCCTCTAGGCCCGATACTGAGCTGACCGTGAGTCACTCCCATCAGAACTTCTTTTGATATAGTGAATTATTATCCCCATAATAATTCACTCGACTCATCGAATATGGACGTACTAGGCCACTACGCCATAGTCCCCAGATAATACAGGGGGATTGAATCCATCGGAAGTGTCTGTCCACAGTTACTATGTATTTATAATCCTTTATCCAACTAATATCCCAAAGATCGTATATTGGACATGGTACTGTCAGGTCAGATACGGAATCTATCACAGCCTCGCTATGATCGGATTCTCCCGGAGAACTCTTTCTCTCTCAATCCGAATAACCCTGGTCAGGGATTTATCTGAGCAAGCACATATGAGATATTCTTCTCCTGATACCAAGAGTGGATGATCCTCTATTGACACTCAATTACCTTCTTAAGGTTGGCTATCAATCCTGATAACCAACTATACCAGATCTGGGACTTTCTAAACCTGTAAGTCTTACATCAAAGAAAGGAGTACTCATACAAGGCATCCTTGGCGTCTCAAGTCTAAGGACTAGATACACAACTAGGACTATGGAATCGCTGTCTGACATTAGGTATCATTAACCATATAGTATTCCATAAGCGAATCAACTAGTGAACTCATTCTCCAATGAGCACATGTACTATATCCTTAGTGTCTCCACACAAGTGGCTATGAGACCAGCCGCCTCCTTCAAATGGACGGGTATATAGTACATCGATCTGTCCGGTTATCTCGATGTCCCTCTCGAGTAACCTATGACCGAGATTATTTAGGATCTGTGTTTAAAGGTGAATCGATCTCATTATCGTGATCTCATCGTGATCCGATTCCCATTGCACAGAACCAAGGACATCACCATATATATGCAACATATAATATAATGTGAGAATATACCAATATTAATCATTAGCAAAAAGATCACACAGTATGTCACACATGCCATCACTTCACGTGATTGGATTGCTGGGCACCTGTAACCAGCAATCTCCCACTTGACCAAAAGTCAATCACCTATGTGTCTGATCCCTATCAGACCCTTATGACGCTCAAATACAATCTTAGCCAGCGGCTTTGTCAGTGGATCTACAATGTTATCTTTGGATGAAACTCTTTCCATTGTTATATCTTTTCAGGTAATGATCTCTCTAATCAGATGGAACCTTCTCAGAACAATTCTGATGAGACCCGGGTTCCTTTGTTAGAGTTATCGCCCTGTCGTTATCACAATATATGGGAGTCAGCTCCACGCTGCTTGGTATGACTCCCAAATCCTTGATGAACTTCTTCATCCATACCCATTCCTTTGGTGCTTTTGCTACAGCAATGTATTCCGCCACTGTGGTCGAGTCAGCAGTAATATCTTGCTTGGAACTCTTCCAGCTTACTGCTCCTTCATTTAGGTTGAAAACATATCTTAAATTTGACTTGCTATCATCAATGTCGGACTGAAAACTCGAGTCTGTGTAGCCCTCAACCTGGAGGCTACCTCCTCCATATACCTGGAGGCTGACTTGCTATCATCAATGTCATTGTCAACTCTTTGTCTTTGACGATATCCTTTAGCTACCAGCCTTGCTTTATAGGTCTCTACCTTTTCATCCACTCCAATCTTCTTCTTGAAGATTCATTTACAACCAATGGGTACAATCCCTCAGGTGCATCCACAAGGATCCAAACCTTGTTAGAGTACATGAAATCCATCTCAGAATTCATGGCTTCTTGTCATTTCCCGGAGTCTATACTCATAATAGCCTCCTCATAGGTCTAAGGATCAATATCCTGTGTGTCATCTCCACTTATATGTTCCACATATCTTTCAGGAGGGTGAGATACTCTACTAGACCTACACAAAGTTGAAACTTGTGTGTTAGGTACCTGAATAGACTCGGGCTCTGGAATGGTGCTAAAGTTAGGTTCTCTAACCTCACTCAATTCTATTTTGCTCCCACTGTTTCCACCAAGAATGTGTTCCTTCTCAAGGAACACGGCTCTCTTGGCAATAAAGACCTTTTGGTCCTCGGGGTGATAGAAATAATACTCATCAGTATCCTTTGGGTATCCCACGAATGTGCACCATTCTGTTCTTGATTCCAACTTATTGGGGTTGTGTCTCCTAACGTAGGCAGGACAACCCCAAATCTTAATAATCTTAAGATCGGGTTTCTTTCCTTTCCATATCTCATATGGCGTAGACACTACCGACTTTGATGGAACTCTGTTCAGAAGGTAAGCTACGGTCTTTAGGGCGTACCCCCAGAATGAGACGTGTAGGTCAGCGAAACTCATTATGGACTGCACCATGTCTATTAACATGTGATTCCTCCTTTCTGATACACCATTGAGCTAAGGTGTATATCCATTGGGATAAAATCTCATCGTCCCTGAGGAAATTGGTGAACTCCGTACTCAAGTACTCTCCTCCTCGATCTGATCGAAGAGTCTTAATTCTCTTTCCAATTTGGTTTTCTATCTTATTCTTATATTCCCTGAATTTCTCAAATGCCTCAGATTATTGATAGGACTCCAGCAGGGTTAAGTCCTAATCATCTTAGTACTAGTCAATAAAAATCTTGTTTGATTATAATAAAGACATTCATATCTTATAAAAGAGTATGGCTAGGATCTAGATTAGCCATTAGGGTTTAGTCGTCGCAACACCCCTTACTAGGTTGGTTGGCTAGGGTTTCCCCCTGCTTAGGTCGGCTATAGAGCCACTTAGCCGACTCATGTTCCTATTAAGGTAGGTTGGCTATAGGAGGGGGAAAGGGGTAATTCTACTTTGGCAAGCACCCCGTTAGGCTAGGGTTTTGATCCCTATTTAAAGATGTAGCCGCTCCTCTTGAATCAAGCAATTATCAATTTTATTTCAGCCTTATGCCGAGTCTAGGAGGGAGGAACCCCTATAGCGTTCCAAGGGTTGATCCCCCTCAAGGATCAAAATATATAGAACTCCTTCTGGGGTTTTATCATTTGGTATTAGAGCAGCGATCTTGCTGCCCCTGTAGCCATCATCCATGCCTCCATCTTCCCAAGCAATTCCCACAGTTACTATGACACGCGCCTCCACCTTCCACCCCAACCGCAGATCAAATCAGTCTACCGCTGCCCCCTGCATTTGATATGGAAATCTGGCATTTGTTTTATCATCCACACCTCTTCAATACTAAAAGATTCCTTACTTTTTATGTTGAAGATTTTTTTCAAATTTTATCCACTATAAATTTCATTTGTCGCAAACGTTATCGTTGTTACGAAGGCGGAACATTGCAGAAATTTTCAGCCGTGTTTTTGCCTCTTGAAACTGGCTTATTCCTTCTCCTTTCTGGCTGAAATATTTAAACAATTCTCAAGATCAAGTTGGCTTTCATCTGGATTTGATTTCTCAAAGAAACTCCTTCTGTAATAGGTTTTCTTGTGCAATCTTTGACCATCACGCAATTCTGGAATTTTACGATGAAGGAATCTACCTTTCATCTTTTGCCCTATTTCCCTACTATTATGCTGCCAAAATTTTATCAAATGTTTTACTAGTATTAATAACATCTGAACCAAGGATTTTTGCATAATTTTCTTGAACTTTCCTCTGGAATTTATATCGAGAAGTTATCGTTTCTCCGACGTAAAACTGGTTCAGCAGGACAGCACATCGCAGCACTTTTTTTTGCCAAATTCTATCAGATTTGAGTACTATTTTTTGTGAGATTTTGGACTCTCTTTTCCTCATCTCAAAACCCTACCATCCTCATCAAAAACACTTCAAAACCCTACCCTAAACTAAAACCAAACAGCCCCCTAAATCTGCCCTAAACCGTAGCCTACTTCCATCCAAACCGATTCACCTTCCAACCGGCCACCCCCTTCTCCAAAATTCCCATGCCACTAACCCAACAACTGAAAAAAGATCTCAATATTATAGATCTAGAGGCGTATACTATGGCATCAGAGGAGGCTATCGGTGCAAAGCTTGAAGCCTTTGAAAACCGCATGGAAGAGAAGATGTGATCCCTTTTTGTCGAATTCAGCATTGGCCGACCGTCGAGCCCGAGGAAATCACAACATGGAGAAACTTCAGATCGGCGAGATGATCCTCAAGAACATGGCCACATCACCTCTGATCTCAATAATCCATGCATGAAGGCTGACTTCCCTAGATGGGAAGAAGGAGACCCGATCGGGTGGATCTTGCACGCGGAGTGCTATTTTCGGTTCTACCAAACCGCCAATGCCACACGGGTGGAGATTGCTGCCATTCACCTCAAGGGAGATGTTATTCAGTGGTTTAATTAGTTTGAGCACGCCCATGGAGGACTCTCTTGGCAGCGATTCAATGAAGGACTACTAAACTGCTTCAGACCAACCGATTTCGACCACATCGATGGACAATTGGCAAAGATTCGTCAAACCTCTACAATACAAGAATACCAAACAAGGTTTGAGCGTTTATCTAACCAAACTGAGAATTGGTCTGAGAAACAACTTTTGGGTATTTTTATTGAGGGCCTAAAGCCGGAGTTCAGAGAAGTAAAGGCGCGACAACCGTACACTCTTATGGCGATGATTTCCTTCGCGCGTATCCAGGAAGAACAATTGAACCACGAGGTACAAAGGACAAGGGTCACTCCCTGACCAGCCATGCCGAGGCCTACTGCCCACTCTACTGCTATTCAAACCCCTACACCAAAAAAGTTGACAAGAGACGAGCTTTGCGAACGATCGGCCAAGAGGTTGTGTTGGCATTGCGATGAACCGTAGAGCCGCGAACATCGCTGCAAAAAGGGTTGGCTCCTCGTGATTAAACTAGTGGAGGATGAGGAAAATGAAACATCTGAAGAAACCCTTGAACCTAAAGAAGAAGCCATGGAGGAAGAGTCCCAACCGGCGGACTACGCAGTGCATGCACTAGCCGGCTACTCCAACCCGCAGATGATGATAGTTGGAGGACTTCTAAAACAGCAACCCATCACCATTCTCATCGACACAGGCAACACCAATAATTTTCTCAATAGTAAGGTTGCTGCATGTTTACCGCTTCAAATCGAATGTTATAACAAGTTCGACATAAAGGTCGCCGACGGTCGAATCTTTAATTGCGACCAACAGTGCCCGTGGGTGAAACTACTCCTCCAAGACCAAGAAGTGGTAACTGATTTCTTTCTCCTACCCATCGATGATTATGAAGCCATACTCAGGATCGAATGGCTCACAGCACTAGGTGATATCTCCTGGAATTTTTCTAAATTAATCATGAAATTTTATTACAAAGGGAGACAGGTCACGTTACGAGGCAAGCGCGGGAGCCAAATTTCCATTGCTTCATCGCAACGAATGGAGAAAGTTTTGCATAAAGCACATGGTGGATTCTTGATGCCTATTCAGTAGCCATCTACGAGGGAGAACATACAAAACTCAGATCCTAAGCTTGCCCTTTGCCTGAACGAATTCGCGGATGTTTTCTTGGATCCGCGCGGGCTGCCCCCTAACCGACCGCATGACCACAGCATTCCTATTTTGCCAAGCAAACCTCTAGCAAATTTGCGATGGTACCACTATCCTCACTTGTAGAAGGATGAGATCGATAACATTGTTCAAGAGATGCTTGACACCGAGGTGATTCGACCGAGTTGCAGCCCTTACTCCTTATCGGTGTTGCTAGTGCGCAAGAAAGATAATGAACTCTTGGATGAATTAAAAGAAGCCCGAGTCTTCACCAAATTGGATCTCCGATCCGGATACCATCAAATTTGGGTATGCACTGAAGATATTCTGAAAACTGCATTCCGTACGCATAACGACCACTACGAGTTTCTAGTAATGCCTTTCATACTTACGAATGCTCTTTCAACTTTTCAAAGCCTGATGAATGACATCTTCTGGAGTTTTCTACGTAAGTTCATATTACGTAAAGTGGAGTATCTTGGGCACATTATATTAGAGGATGGAGTGGCAGTGGACCCGACAATGATCGAGGCAATGCAAGGATGGCCGAGACCTACAAACATACAATCACTACACGGTTTCCTTAGACTCATGGGCTACTACCAAAATTTTGTGAAAGATGATGACAAGATCAGTGCCCCGCTCACGTCCTTACTGAAGAAAAACTCCTTCTTGTGGTCGGATAAAGCCTCTACAGCCATGACGATGACGTTGGTCCTAGTGCTGCCCGATTTCGGCCGTACTTTTGTCATTGAGGATGATGCGCCAGGAGTTGGAATTGGGGCTATTCTTATGCAAGATGGTCGACTCATAATTTACACCGAGGCTTCCCCCACACTCCATACAAGGTTTTTACAAGAGATACTAATTACTACCAAATTTAAAATATGGTTGGATATAGGTCCATGGCACGAAAGAGGAGTAAAACTAGAAGAATTGTAATTTATGCTCATGCCAGATTAGGCTCTCATTATCCTGAACCATACTAGAGGGCAGTCACCATTCCAGAAGAAAGATTGGTCATCACTAAAGACTAACTATATGGCATCACATGCAAAGAAGAAACGACCTCCCGACAAACTTCAGAATGGACGAAAAATTGAAGATCGAGTTATTCTACACCTCCAGCCTGATCAGCAGGAAACTTGTGCCTTAATGAAGTGGTCTCCCTATTTCTTTGGAACTTGTAAAATTGAGGATCACATTGGGGCCCTAACCTAGAGATCAAATTCGCGCACCAGATCAAGATTACAATTGATCCACTAGGTATCCCACCTCAAATGAAAATTTAAAGAAGATGACTCAGCCCAAATCCTTCCAACTAACACCCCAACTGATGAGGAGGCCAAAGTTCAGTTAATAATAGCATGAGACTCATATGAGGAGTTGAAGATCTAATTTCCAGAGTTTATGGACCCTCAGCCTTGAGGACAAGGTTGATATGAAGAGGGCGGACTTGATAAGACTCTAGCAGGGTTGAGTCCTAATCATCTTAGTACTAGTCAATAAAAACCCTATTAGATTGTAATAAATTCACTCCTATCTTATAAAGAAGTATGGCTAGAGTCTAGATTAGCCCTTAGGGCTTAGTAGCTGCTACACCCCTTACTAGGTTGGTTGGCTAGGGTTTCCCCCTGCTTAGGTCGGCTATAGAGCCACTTAGCCGACTCCTGTTCCTACTAAGGTAGGTTGGCTATATGAGGGGCAAAGGGATAATTCTACCTAGGCAAGCACCCCCTTAGGCTAGGGTTTTGATCTCTATTTAAAGATGTAGCCACCCCCCCTCTTAAATCAAGCAATTATCAATTTTATTTTAGCCTTGTGCCGAGTCTAGTAGGGAGGAACCCCTATAGCATTCCAAGGGTTGATCCCCCTCAAAGATCAAAATCTATAGAGCTGCTTCTCGATTTCTATCATTTGTACGTCATTAAGTACACGCCTCCATACCTAGAGAAATCATCAGTGAATGTAATGAAGTATGAGTCGACATGGGACCACATACATCACTATGTATGAGTTCCAATAACTCGGTGGCTCTCTCTCCAGTTCCACTAAAATTAGAGTTGGTCATCTTCCCACGAAGGCAAGATTCACAAGTTGCATATAACTCATAGTCAAATGGATCTAAGTATCCATCTTTCAGCAACTTTTGAATCATTCCCTCATATATATGACCTGGCCTACAATGCCATAGGTATGCATTATTCACCTTATCTCTTTTTCTCTTAGACATATTTATATTCATGTGGAGAAGTGTCTAACACATATAAGCCATTTATAAGGGTGCTCTCTTTTTTTATGGTGCTCTCAGCTTCCTTCGACATATTGAGGAGCTCAAGGAGAGTCACCTCAAACTTGCTCATGTTAAAATTCATGATGAAGTGAGAAAATGTATCTGATAGGGACTGAAGTATAAGATCAATGCACAGGTTATCCTTTGGGATTATCTATATACTTCACAAAGCGAGCGATCTCATCCTCGCTTGTCCTTTCCTCCGACGTGGGCACAATCGTATTAAGGACATATACAATTTTCTTTTTTGTGAGAATAATTTTTAAATTATGGAGCCTTTGGACCAATGAGGCTGTTGGCATCAAGTATGCCACATAGGTGTTTTGCAAGCGACAAACAAGATATAGCATAAATAAATAACATGCAGACTTTACATAAAATACTAATTAAGATATTGACTTCTATTTTAATGTACTCCCACTATTTTCCTAGCGAATCATGCGATACCCTCGACATGTGCGACGAAAGTTTTCAACAGACTCCTAGTGGGGATCAGGATCCAATTGGCGTCTTAGTGCAATCTCGAGGGACTCGACTAATTACACTAAACCCAAAAGGTAGGCAACTCTTGGCAATCACAACTCCTTGTGATTCCCGTCACGTTCGGCTTCCGAATCATCATGGTCTCGAGGGACTCGACCAACCATGATATTCAGTTAAGTCATCACCATCATTACAAGATGAGTCTGATTTGATGGTATACCCTCGAAGGACTCGACCAAGCATACCATGTCCTCAGGTCACTAGTGACATCTCTTTATCGTAGGCAAGAATTGATCACGTAGATAGGTGAGCCTCGAGGGACTCGACCAACTCAACCTATGTCATGATTCAATTTCTTCCTATAATGATGGAAAGCCATGTGGGTCAATCTTATTGCCTCACACTTACCAACTTAATATTATCGTAGGGGAAGTTTTTTGTTTCGTATCGGTCTCCTAATATGTCGTGTCACATACATACATATTTAATATATATCTACATCGCATGTAAATATATATATACATATATCTAATAGGTGTATAACACATCACATATGTAAGCCACACCGGATGATCATGAGCCGTCACCTAATATGATTATGCCCGAGCCAATGGGCCTAATCACTCACAATAGGATCTATGTGTGCATTGGCGCATCTCCATGCCTAGTGATTATTGATCTCGTCATCATCAGTTCTGTCGGATCGTCGCATCACCATGCGGCGTGATCTCCCACCACGGCATCGTGGGTCCCACTATCACCTCCATGCTCCCGCCACACCTCTCCATGTAATTACAAATAATCAGAGGCACGTAGGCCCGACAATAAATGAGAAAAACATAGGCTCGTAAGCCCTAATAATAATAATAATCATAATTACACACATCACAACACATGGCTCATGATCATCCATCCACATCATATATCACATGTACATCACATCATATGTAGGACTAATAGATATATAATAATTAATTAAACTATTTAATTAATTAGTTTTTTACAATCAGGACATGCTCAGAATTTCCAGAATTATCGAGGATATTTTCATAATTCTGGATAAGAGGATAGTCCCTACACGGGCGGCAACGCTGCACTCCGTCGGCGTGGGCAGTCGCCCTTGCGGCAGGCGCCGCTGCCCTCGGGCGGCACCTCGCGGTCGGGTAGTGCCACCTTGCGCGGGCGCTGCCCCTGCTGGCGCCCACTCCTGCCATCGGCCACCTTTGCAAGCGGCAGCCGTGGCCGCGGGGCTGCCCCTTGCGGCCTCGCCGCGGGCAGCCGCCCCTGCAGGCGCCAGCCATGCCCGCGGGCGACTGCCCTGCAAGGGGCTTTGGCCGTGGCCGACCACCCCTGATGGTGGCTTGGCCAAGGCTGGCCGCCCCTATGGGGGTCCTGGCCGTAGCCAGCCAACCCGTTCCTCGCTGCGTTTGCTACAAAAACGTAGCAAAAACGCGTAGAATGATTCTACACAATTCAATCTCATCACACGCAGTTTAAAACCAATATTTCGCAAGAAAACCTTGGCTCCGATCCCATTGTTGGCAAACTTCAGCCGGTGCATGGCATGCGTAGTGAAAATCAAAATAAAAACTGGTTTCCTACATAAATCAAATCGTCATGCAAAAGATTGGGATCGCAAGAAAAACCATAAAAACTAGAAAACCACGATGTGTGAGAAATTTATTTTACCTAGGAAGATCGTATATCCCTGTATTCCAGATCCGGATGGAGAAGATGAAGGAGGTCAAGCGTCCTTCTCTATAGCAGTATCCACACGATGGATCTCTGTAGTGAAACTCCTCCAATCTGATCTTGCAACTCTTGCGCAGAGGGAGGGAGGAAAATAGGAAGTGGTGGCTAAAGCTGTAGCCTATCAACCATGAGTCTCCCCTCCTATTTATAGAGAGCCACCAGAAAAACCTAGGGCTCCTTCCTTAGTGGGTATTGGATCTCCATCCAATTACCAACTAACCTTGCATTATTGGATCTCTAACCAATAATCTCCTTAGGCCTCTAATTGGGCCTTAATCAATGAGCCCATTAGCATAAAGTCTCATCTAATGAGAATAGGGGCTAATTGGATCTTCATCCAATCCTCTATTCGCTGAAGCATCCACCATATGTGTGTGACCCTCTAGACCCGATACCGAGCTGGCCGTGAGTCACTCACATTATAACTCCTTCTGATATAGTGAATTATTATGCCCATAATAATTCACTCGACTCATCGATTACGGACGTACTAGGCCACTATGTTATAGTCCCCAAACGGTACAGGGGGATCGAATCCATCGGATTCGTCTATCCATTGTTACCGTGTATCTATAATCCCTCATCCAACTAATATCCCAGAGACCGTATATTGGACATTGTACTGTCAGGTCACATACAGAATCTGTCATAGTCTCGCTCTAATCGGATTCTCCCG